>SRPW01000417.1:0-22097 GCA_018360225.1 Claviceps pusilla | reverse complement strand
TAATATAAATAAGCTTAATAAGAGAATTTAATAGTAAATTAATAATACTAACTATAGTTTAAGGTATTTTATAATAAATTTACTAATAGTAATACTTTATATATTTATTAATAGTTCTTTTATAAATAATAAGGACCTAAGCTTTTAAATAAGCTTTATAATTATTATTAATAATAAGACTAAAAGTAGTAAAAGTACTAAATTTAAACTTTATAAAAATATTATAATATATATAGCTCTATAAAAAGTAAGAGAGTTATAAAAAGTATACTTATTTCTAAGCTATATAGAATAGTATAAGGTGCTAATATAGCTTATACTATAAATATAACCTTAAATACCCTTATAAAATGCCTTAAATTTCTCTAAATTTTAATAATAATCTATACTAACTTACTTTTACTATATAAATACCTTATAAAGCTAGGTATAACTAAGGAAAAACATTTAATAATTAATATTATAGCTCTTTAATAATTATATAAATATTATAAACTTATAGAAATCTATTACATTAATAAAAATAATAATATTATAAATACTATAATAAAGGCTTTACTTAATAAAGCATTAAAAACCTTTATTAATACTAATAAAGTTAATTTTTAAATTAAAGGATAGGTAAAGTGTATATAAGCTATATAAAAGTAATAATAATAACTATAACTAATAAAATCCCTTACTATAACTAATTATATACCCTTATTTTCTAATATAATTTACTTAATAATACTTTCTTTAATTAAGATTTTTATTTATTTTTTTAGCTACTCTTTAAGCAATTTCTCTTATAAAAAGAGAGAATTCCCTAGTGTTAAAATTACTCTTAATAGTAAAACCTTAGTATAGGTAAGACGCTAGGTATAGCGTATATAGGCAACTAGGTGGGTCTGCTATAATGATATATATAGTCTAATTAGCTACACTACTAACTGTATGCATAGCTATAACACTACCTTTTTCCTTACTTTATAAGCTTAGCTCTTAGCTTAGAAGATAGATAATTAAGAATTATACTTTTTACGTTGTTTTTATTATGTATGCATTTTAGTATTTGTTTTCCCTTTATGAGTTATTCCTAACACTATCCTTTAATAAATTAAGTATATTATAATAATTATATATAAAGCTAGCTATAGTATTATAGCTTTTTTTTATATTTCTTTTATTTTTATTTAGCTTACTTTTATTTTTAAATTAATTAAGTAAAGTAATACTAATTACTTCAATAAATTATAAAGTAAAAAAATATAATAAAAAAAATAAAAAAAGAAAATTAAATTACTTAATAAATATATTATTTTATTATTATAACTTTTAAGTAAAAAAAAGTTAAGTTAAAAATTAAAGTAAAGCTAAGAAATAATATTATAATATAATAGCCAAAGGCTAGTAAGTTAAAATATATATAAAATAATACCTTTAGTAAATAATACAATAATAATATAGTTATATAATTAATTAAGTATATATCATATAACATTATAACTTAATGTAAGCCATAAAGCTAAGTAATAAAAGATAATAATATTTTTAAATAAGCTTTATATAAAAATAAATAAAATATTATAATAACTTTAAAAAAAGTAATAAGTTTATAGTAATTTATTTATAAACCTATAATTGAAATAATTATAAAGAAACGTATAAAATAATATTTTTAGTAAGTAATATAGTAATAATATAGTTATATAACTAGTTATATATATACTATATAGTATGATATTTAAATATAAGTAATAAAGGTATATAATAAAATATAAAGTACTTTTTCATATATTTTACATAAAAATAAGTAAAATATTATAATAACTTTAAAAAAAGTTATAAAATAATAGTAATTTATTTATAAAATTATAATTAAGGTAATTATAAAAAAAAGTATTTTATTATAACTATGTATAATAATAACTATTAATATAAAAAATATATAAATAGCTTTATAAAGCCTAAAGTAAATATAAAAGAATAAAGTATATAATAACTTTATTATAATTTAATAGTATTCTAAAAGAATATATATATATAAAAGAATATTTATATAATAAAGTAGAGATTTATACCTTTAAGCACTACTCCCTACCTAGTGGCTATATTATAGTGTATACTCTATGTTTTAGTCCTTACTACACTAAGCTATATCCAATAACTAACCTTAACAATAAAGCTTAAGATTTATAGAATATCTTACTCTACTAATATAGTAATTTACTTAGAATTAATTTAAAAATACATTACTTTTCTGCTAATTACTAACGCAGTAACTTAGTGTTAAGCACTCCCTATTTCATTAGTGTCTAGAAGCCGCATTCACCTACTAATGTACTTAGTCCACTAATTAAAGCTACACACTATACTATAGTAGTTTATTTATAGTAAAGTTATAATAATACTTTAAGTTATAAATAAGTACCTTATATATTTTATAATTTTACTAACCTTATATAAAAAAATGAATGATTTCTTCGTCTCTAGAAGTTTTTTTTAGTTCCCTTTAATGAGCTATTAAAGAAGAGTGAGGCGTGTATCAGCATAGCATTGTAGACAGTAAAGGGATAGTGGGGCGTGGCATGGATAGTCTTATTCAAGTACAATTTCACGATGTTTAAGTATGCCATGATGAAGATCTCGTTCTACGAAGACCATGGGAAAATTATCCATCCGATTGCCTACCAGGCTTACGCCACTATTCGAAACAATGCTTGGCGTGATCACCACTCCCGGAATACCTCATTCATCTGCATTTGCACGTAACTAAATTTAAACCTCGGCCAGAACTCTCTCCTTGAATTCTCGCTCAACCTTTTGACCCTGATCATCCGTCCCCGATTCTCCATGAAGAGCCATCAAAGCGCCCAAATCGAATTTTGGCGCCTTGAGAAGCTTCACCTTGCGAATATGCACCTGAACTCAGCATGTCAGTTTTGTTCCATAATTAGTAACATTAATCACGAGAACGCACATTTTGCAAAGGGTATATCCCGACGGTGGATTTCTCGATCTCACGACCGATAACTTCCGGGATAAGCTTTGAAGTCAGTTGGGTCAGGGTGCAGCTTGAAGCCTCTCGTTGGATAATGTCAGTCATCTTGCGTCGAATGGCTCGAATCTGAGAAGAAGCGGCGTATGTGGTCTTTTTAATCTGATTTGGTCGACGTTTCGTAAATCCAATGGCGAAGAGACGGATCAGATAGTCATCTGTCGTCTTCACCGTCACATTGGCTTCAATAAGAGTCTGCCATTTGCGAACGAGGGACCTCAACTTGTCGGACGTGAAATCGAGACCGTGAAAATTGGTCAAGCAGTTCTTTCCCTGGACTTCATCCACACGAAGACGGACCTTGCGGAAAGAGTGCTCCTCGTCCTTCTGGAGGTCAGCCAGAGATACCTCGACGATACGGCCCTTCAGCGCATCGTTCGCATTCTTGAGACCCGTGGTGCGATTGACCAATGTCTTGCCAACACTGGTAAGAAGTGTTAGTTGAGTCGCAAGCATCGAATTTCGTTTGTCAAGTCTTTCGAAGAACTCACTCTCGAACACTGAACGAGCTGGGAGCCTGCAATCTCATCAGCAAGTCCTCACTATTGGTCTTGGGATGAATCTTATTCCAACATACCTTGATAGAGTACCAATCTTTTCGAGAAAAAGGGTCAACTGTCTTCTTTTTGAGACCCTTCTTGCCCTTGGAGAGTCTCTTGTTCCTGGACAATGTTAAAGACGTTCGCGATAGGATCGAGCACACTGAAAAACTCACTTTCCGACCGCCATGTTTGCTGGCTGATGTGTGAGCAATTGGACGGGTCGTGCTGAACGAGATGATGGAGGGGTGAGAATAATTTAGATTCTTGTGTGCATCAACTCAGGTCTAAGCGAGCGAGTTCGGTGACTATGTGACGGAATATCCTTGTTCCAGGCCCACATCGACTCAACTTCTCAAATGCTGTCACGTGGCTACGACACCATTTGCTGTGATGCAAAAATTAGCGAACATGACATGAATGGTAAGCATCATACCAACATGTTCTAGCAAAGTCTTTGCAAATGCACAGAGTTGCTTCTTCCCGTTGCAAACTAACATGTGTATGATTCGTCTGCTGGGTTCGGGTGCTAATGTCGCTCTCTCGCACAATGCGACTGAATTTAGTAGTTTGTCAAGGCTTCTCGAGTCTTGCTATCTAGGCCACGAGTATTGTTGGACCTGCGGCTGGCAACCCCCGCCCCACTTGCACTTGCTATAAGGCTATGTGTGATTCACGAGAGTCGGCAAAGTTTGCAGTCCCTCCTAGGTTATATAAATAAGACACGCTAGCTATATTTATTAGCTATCTTGCTTAAGGAGATATATCTTTCTTTATTTAAATATATAAATTTATTTTTTATAAAACTTTTATTATTATATTAATTAAAGTTAAAAAATGTTATAAATAAAGAGAATTTTATTATTTCTTAGCTATTTTTTTAAATCTACAAAGTAATAAACAATAAACCTTATAAATATTATAATAATTTTTATAATAAAAATATTCTTAATTATATTTAGTTTATAAATAATAATGATTATAATAGTAATAACAATAACCTTTAGTATATAATATTAATCTTTTACTTTTATAAAGCTTTTAAAATAATAATAAAAAACTTTTTGAGCTCTATAAATATTTCTTAAAGTAAATCAATATATTATGCTCCCTAACACCTGCACGAAGGATTAGAAATTATATAGAATGTTAGACCTCTTATATAAAAAGGGACTATGTAATTAGGTGTTATGCTAGTCGCAAGGAAATTAGGGGCAATTAGGTAGGACGAATATAACCTAAATTATCTCTAAAGACTAAAGGTAGGACTAGTAGTATTACTAAATTAAGACTTACTTCTTTTTTTCTTAGGATTTTAAGTAATTCCTTATTAAATTTTAAGAAAATACTTTCTATTCTATAGTACCTTCCTTTCTATAACGCACTATTAATATATAAATATTTAATTTATTTTAATAACTACTTATCTTTAATTAAGTAGTAAATTATAATAAAGGTATATATAATATTCAGATTGAATTTTTATATATACTAAATTAATTATGATAATTATTCCTCCCTTAAAGTAATATTAACCTAATATTATTATAATTAAGTATATAATTATTATTACTCTAGTCAGGCTTGTAAGCCTAATACTAGTACTACCGCTACTTAAACTATATAGAAAAAACCCTAGTATAGAGAGGAAAACCTATATATAACCTTTTTCTATATTCTATACTAGAGCTATAGTAGCTCTATGCTAGTTTTAATTATAAAAAGTAGTATATTACTAGCTAAACTTAACTAGTATTATAGAAGAGTATATAGTATAAAATAGAAATTAAACTAAATTAGTAAAGGTATAGTAATAATATAAATTACCCTTAGGGGTAGTTTATAAGTTATAGTAAGTTACCTTAAGTGCTTAGCCTATCTTTTATACTAGTCTTTAGCTAATTTCTTTAAATTACTACTTTTTTACTTAAAACTTTTCTTTAGCTTCTATACCTTTATAGTATTAGTTATATTAGCTAGTAGCTAGCTATTATTAAACTAACTATTAGCTATTTATTAGTTATATAATAAAAAGAGAAAGAAATACTATATTTAGTCTTTTCTCTTTATTTTTAAGCTTTTTTTTTTATTACTTTTATTATAAATATACCTTTATTTTTATTTTTATAATAGTATTACTTTATTACTACCCTAAACTAACTATAGTATTATTAAAGATACTACTTACTTTTATAATAAAATTAATTCTTATACTTAAAGTAAGTATTAGTCCCTTTTTAATATACTATTACTATTAACCCTTATATAGCTAAGCTAATTATAAGCCTAGCCCTATAAAGCTTACTTAATATAAGCTAAAAACATTAAAAAATAATACTATAGTACTAAAGGTTAGTACTCCTTTCTAACCTATACTATTTTTATTACTAATTTAAATAAGTACTAATAATATATACTTTAAGTATATAAAAGTAAAAAAAACTTATTTAGATATATATATTATATTTATTATTTATATTAATAGCTAAGTAGTAGCTAATTAGTTTTATAGCTAAATTTAAATATTATATTATACTAAAAGGTTATTAAATAAGTTATAAATATATAAAACCTTTATACCTTTAAGGAGTTTATTAATATAAGTATAAGGTAGCTAAGATATAGTTTTACTATAATATTAATATAATATTAATATATAGCTAAGCTATAAAGTATAATATTACTTAAAAAGAAATAGTTTAATTTATAAAGTAAGTAGGCTTATTTATTAATATAATAATATAAATTAATAGTAATATTATAATAGCCTTAGCCTTAACTTTAGTTAAAAGTAAGCTACTATTATAAACTTATTATATTATTAATATACTAAAGAAATTAAATAATATTCTATAGAATAGGCTTACTATAGTTATTATATAAAGCTATATAAAGAAAGTAATAAAAAGAAAAAAAAAAGGGAAATAAAAAAAGAAAGGGGGGAGCTAAAGGCTAAGAGAGTATAGGCTTAGGGTTAGTATAGATATACTATACTTATTTTTTATTTTCTTAGCTATTATATTTATTTTTCTTTAAAAATAAATTATATATTTTAATAATTTATACTAGCTATAATATTTATATAGTTTCTTATTACTATTATACTTATACTATATTAAGTACTATATAGTATTATATTTTTAATATCCTTAGCTTATTAATTTTATAAGCTTTTTATAAGCTAAAACTAAGAAATATACTTTATTAATATAAGCTACTTAATAAATATAATTACTAGCTTATTATTCTCTAAAGCTTTTTTAACTTTATATTAGTTTTATATTAAATATATACCTATATTAATAGAGTAAAAATAATTAAAAGTTTTATAAAATAGTAAAATATAATAGTAGTCTTTATTATTAGCTTAATAGCTATATATTAATAATTCTACCTTAGAAATATATTAGCTAAAAAGAAAGGCATTAAGTTTAATTTATTTTATATATATTTATATAAGTATTATAGATTTATATTTAGTTAAGCTTAAATAAAAGTAAACTACTTTAATAGTAAAAGTAAAGCTAAGGTTAAGCTTTATTATTATATAGTTAATATTAGTTTAATATACCTATATAGTAGCTTACTCTTAGTATTAGTAGTTTTTTTATTTTAAAGTAAGTACTTTAATTAAAGAAAGCTTTAATAAATAGTTATAAAGTTAATTTAAAAATAATATATAGTTTAAGTAGTTATTTAGATATAGTAGGTAGCTATACCCTTAGTATATTAGTTTATATTTAAGTTAAGCTATTATTATAATATAAGCACTATAAATATACTTAGTTATTTTATTAGCTTTTATTTATTAGTAAAAGTAAAGGGAATAGTAATTAAAGTAAAGGTTAATTAAAGCTATAGCTACTTTAATTTTAATTAAAGTATATAATATAGCTTTAAATATATTAATTACTATCCTTAAGCACTTATTTTATTTAAAAATAAATACCTTAGCTATATTTTTTACTTTATTACTAACCTTAGTAGGGGTATAGTATAATTTTATATTATATATAATTATACTTTAAATAACCTATATATATAAGAGTTATATATTATATAATAAGTATCCCTAAATTAAAGCTACTAGTAATATAAGTATAAGCTATTATTATACTAATTTTAACTTAATTTAACTTTAATATACTTTTTAGTAAAGCTTATAATAAACCTATACTTTAAAAAAGTAAGTAAATTAAACTAGTTATATTATATTAATACTAAGTTAAATTAATAATATAATTATAGTATATTACTTAGTAAAATATATAAGTTTACTCTTCCTTAAATTAAACTTAAAACCTAATTTTTAAAACTATTTTTAGTAAATTACTTAAGTAGCCTTAAGGTAATTCTATATTTTCTTTACTATATACCTATATATAAGTATATTTATATTATTAAAGAAGCTTATAATAAGTATAAAATATACTATTTAAAGCTTAGTATATAAAGAGGTAATATAAAGTAAAAAAAGAATAAGAAAGATTAAAAACCTTTATAGTATACTTATAATTATAAGTAAAAGGCTTATAAATTTATTATTAAAATAAAGGTTAGTAGTATATTTAATAATAAAAGAGTAGTTTTATATTATTATTTATATAAGGATTTTAATAGCTATAAAAGTATAAGTTAGTTTTTTATAGTAAATAGTATTAAAGGCTACTAATATATTTAATTAAAGTAGTAATATAATACTACTATAGTACTATACTATATATATTAATTTTATTAAAATATTTAGTATAACCTTTATTAATTTATTTACTTTATTATTTATTTATAGGTTAAGTAGTATACTACTTAATTTAGCTATAAAGGTAAGCTAACTTATTATTACTATCTTTATTACTTTATTAATAATACTAAAAAGTAAGATAAGGTACTAAGCCTTTACTCTTTATTACTTTATTAAGGTCTTACTTAGCTTATAAAAAATAATAACTTTTATTTACTAAAATAAAGCTAAGTAGTAGTTAATATAATAATATATATTAAGTAAGTAAGTAAAGGTCTTAGTTAGTAGCTTATTATATACTTTAAAGTAACTAGCTAAAACTTTATTTAGTTTTAATACTTTTTAGCTAGCTAAGCTTTTAATAATACTATAGATTTTATTAGTATTAAAGTAGTCTTTTAATAAAAATATTATAATATTAAGGTAGTTATTAAGATTTTTTAATATATTATTAAGTTAAGCTTAAAAGAAAAGAAAGAAATAGTTAGCTAATATAGCTACTTTCTTTTAATATTACTTAATAATTATAGTATTTATACTCTTACCTTAAATAAAAGTAAAGATTTACTACTATTTTAATAGTAGTTTACTATAAAGCTATATTTAGTGTTTAAGTTTTTATAGGCTTTCTTTATAAATAGTAGCTACTTTAATAAAAAAGCATTAAGCACTATACTTTTTATTATTAATAGTTTAGTATTATATTTAAGCTATATTAATAGTAAGTTACTAATTCTCTTTAATATAAAATATTTATTATTATTATAATACTCTCTTAGTATTTTAGGTAGCTTTTTTAATATAGTAGTTTTATTATAGGTTTAGCTTAAAACTACCTTAAGGTTCCCTTAAAACTACTAAGTTTATAATAAATTAAAGCTTAGTTATTATTTATTTTATATAGCTATTAATTTCTATAGGTATTTAAAGTAGGGGTTTAGTAAGGTTATAATAAAACTATATTATTACTTTAGCTATTATAAGGTTATCTTTTATATATAGCTATTTAAAATAAAGTAAGTAATTACTATATAGCCTTAAGCTAGTGCTAATATAAATAAGCTATAGAATATAGTTAAATTTAATAAAGTTTAGTTTCCTTATAAATTTAGCTTTTATATTATAAGTAACTTAAATATAGTTAATAATACTATTTCTTTTACTTTATATTTTTTAAATTACTTTACTTTATAGTATTATAAGTTTAAGCTATTAGTATATTATTAGTATAAAGAGTATATTACTTTTTATTAAGGTTTAGCTATAATAGTTTTAAAGTAAATAATATTAATTAAAGTTTTTTATAAAAATACTATAGTTTAAAGGTGTTATGCCCAATTCGGCAAGTGTTGAATTTTAGGTCCAAATACCACATACACTCCCTATTACGATTTACCTCCTAATCAGAGACGAATGGTCATTAGAATAAATTAGATATCTATGTATTAGTAGTGTATTATAGAAAGATAGGTATTTTAGACTAAAGGATATTCCCTTAGGATTTAATAGGGAATTACTCTAAATAGAAAAGAAAGGAAGTAAGTCTTAGTTTAGTAATAATACTAGTTCTACCTTATGTCTTTAAGGGAATTTAGATTATATTCTTCCTACCTAATTACCTTTAATACTCCTTATAACTAGTATAACATTCTAAGACTTCTATTAAGCAATTATCTAGGAAGTTAATATAGTTAGAATGTCTTATATATAAACCTATAGTTAGGGAGAATCCTTATCTTAGGAATAAGGCCTAACTAAAGAATATACTAAAATAGAAACTATATTAAAAGAATAAGCAATTTAATAACAAATTTAATAGCTAGAGGAAATTTAATATCTATATATTTATAAGCAGGAACTAAAAGACGCTTTATTAAATCAATTAGGAACTAAACTCTATTCCTACTAGACTTATTACTTATTAGATAATTTACACTCTAATAGTAATAAAGAGGTGTAAGTTAGTAATATTATTAAGTTAAAACTAAATACCACCCTATAAAAGAGGGAAGACTAGATTAATAATTTATATTAAGCTATTAATAGTGCATTAAAACAGTATTAATAGGATTATTAGAAAATTATTCTTACTTATAATTATATAGAGCTTAATTATTATTTATATTAGGACTAATTTATAAAAGAAGATTTAAAGCAAAAGGAAGCCTAAAAAAATAATTAAAAAGGATTCCTAAAATAGACCCTAACCTTAATTAAGGATTCTAGGAATAGAGAGGTTAGATTAGTATAATAATTAAAATTTATAAAATAGAGAGAAGGATAATCTTTAAGGGATTTTTATATTTATCTTAACTTACTTAAGAAGTATTTCCCTAGGGAAAATAAATAATAAAGGGCCTTATAATTCTTTATAAAATTAAAGGAATCTCTCTATTATTATATCTAAATGCTTGCTCTAAAAATCCCTAAGACTTAAGAGGAAGTTATAGGATTAGCTACTTAATATTAGAAAGCTTTTAAATTTAGGAATTAGCAGAAAAGGGGAGCTAAATCTATGCTTTTAGGAAATCTTAATTTAAAGAAACCTTAAACTAGTTATCTTAGAAAGAAATAGGACCTAAAAAGAGCTACTACTTCTTAAAATCCTTCCTTTAAAAATAACTAGAAATTTAACTAAAATAATAACTAAAAGGTTACCTATTATAGGTGTGGTAAAGAAGGATACATTAAACTCTAATATCCTAAAAAATCTAATTCTACTAAAATTACTAGTACTAGAATAAAGAAAGAAAAATTAAAAAAGAAAACTAATTAAGGAAAAGGAGAGAGGTTAAGTATAATATCTAATGCTTAACTAATAACTCTCTAAGGGTGTTACTATATTTTAAAATAACTACTACTCTATTAAGTAGAAAACTAAAAATAATATATATAAATCTAGACACCTATACCAAAGCTAATGTAATTAGCCTTATATTAGTAAAGAAATAGGGGTTAAAGAGAATCTAAGGGACTCTTATTTTAATTATAACTATAGATAGCTAACCTATTTCTAGTTCTAATGCATAGGCTTTGCCTTTACGCTTAGTTAATTTATATAAAACGCAGTAAACTATTACTTAATATTATATAGGAATAGAATCTTAAGAAGATATAGTTTTACTAGGAATGCCTATATTAAAAGATTTAGATATATTCCTTTAGCTAACTATATATATATAGTGGTTTAACTTAAATCCTAATAAATTAAAGTTATTAAATACTAAATGTTTTTATAGGAAGGTTATTTAGTTACTATATATATATATATTAGTTATAAACTAAGAACCTTTACTATTTAAACTAGAAAATAATAAGACTTAAACCTTATTTACAATTCCTAAAGAATTATAAAGTTATAAATAAGTATTTTAAATAGAATTAGCAAAAACTCTACCTATTTATTAGGATACTAATTATACTATTAATCTTAAACCTAGAAAATCTCTACTATATAGGCCTATTTATCTATTATCCCTAGCTAAACTTAAAGTATTATAAATTTATCTAGATAAAAATCTGGAACTTAGTTGTATTTAAGCCTCTAAAAGTCCTACTAGCGCACTAATTTTATTTATACTAAAAAAGGATAGTTTATTATAATTATGTGTGGATTATTATAGACTAAATAATATTACTATTAAGAATTATTATTTATTACTACTTATTTTAGAAATCCTAGACTGTATTTTAAGTGCTAAATGGTTTTTAAAACTTAATATTAAAGAAGTATATTATTATATCTAAATTGCTTAGGGAGATGAATAGAAGACTGCTTTTTGTACCTATTACAGATATTATAAATATTTAGTCATGCCTTTTAGATTAACTAATACGCCTACTACTTTCTAATATTATATTAATTAAGCTCTTTAAGGTCTTAATAATACTATATATATTGTTTATTTAAATGATATTTTAGTCTTCTTAAAAACCTATAAAGAATATATAAAGCATTTAAAGTAAGTTTTAGATTAACTTAAGACTATAGATTTATTTGTATATTTAAGTAAATATGAATTTTATTAGTAATCTATTAAATTCTTAGGATTTATTCTTACTAGAGAAGGGGTTTAAATAGACCTAAAATAAGTTAAAACTATTACTAATTAGCCTAAGCTTAAAATCTATTAAGATATTTAAGTCTTTTTAGGATTTTATAATTTCTATTAATGATTTATCTATAAATATTCCGCTATTGCGTCTCTATTAACTGCTCTTTTAAAAGGGAGCTAAAATAGGAAAAAACCAGGATTAGTATAATTAGAAGAAGAAGAATGATATATATACTAAATTCTTAAAAACGCCTTTACTTATGCTTCTTTACTATTTTATATTTATTTTAAACTTCTTATTTAGATTAAAATGGATGCATTAAAATTTACTATTGCTAGAATTTTATTGTAACTAGATTTAGTAGGAAATTATTACTTAGTAGCGTTTTAGTCTTAAAAACTATAACTAGCTGAAACTTATTATAGTATACTAGACTAAGAAATGTTAGCTATTATTAAATTATTTTATTATTAGAGATATTATATAGAGGGAGCACCTATAAAGATTAAAGTATTAACTAACTATTTTAACCTCTAATCCTTTATAAAAACCCTTAAATTAAATAGCTAGTAATTCTAATAGTGTGTTTTTCTTACCCTTTATAATTTTATTATTTAATATTAAAAGGGAATAATAAATCCTACTAATACTCCTTTATAATAACTAAATTATATTTCTTAAAAAGCGGAGAATACTAATAAATTAATATTAGAATTATATGCTAAGGTAGCATAGCTTAATATTATAATTATATTAGAATCTATAAAAATAAAACTCTATATAAATATTAGTGCTCTTAGTGTTAAGAGCCTAGTAAAGGATATAGGATCGCTACCTTATCCTAACTTAATTAAGATTAAATTATTAAAGGAGATAAACTCTCTTTATAATTTAAGTAACTTAAAATTGTTACTAAATTTAATTAAAAGAGCTTAAAATTTAAATATATAGACCTAAGACTAGCTAAAGTAAGTCTATAGCTACTAAGATTTATAATAGTTTATAGATAAGAATAGAATCTTAAGATATTAAAATCGAGTGTTTATTCTAAATTTAAAGGCACTTAAATTGGTTCTTCTCTAAATATACTATAATAATCTATTAGCTAGATATTTTAGTGTAAAAAGAACAGTAGAATTGCTTAAATGAAAATTCTTTTAAATAAATTTATACCTAAATATTAGAGATTATATTAAATCTTATGCTATTTATTAAAGAGTTGTAGTAAAACGGTATAAGCTATATAGAAAATTAGAAAATTTACTAATTCCTAATAAACCCTAGATAGAAATCTTAATAGATTTTGTTATAAGTCTACTAGAAATAATTTAGAAGAAATAACTTATTAATTCTATTCTTATTATTGTAAATAGATATATAAAATATGTTATATTTATTCTAGTATTATGTTTAATTACTGCTACTAAACTTGCTAAACTGTTTTATAATGAGATTAAGCTAGTCTTTAGCCTGCTAAATAGTATTATATCTAACTAGGGCAGTGTATTCACTAGTTAATTCTAGTTATAATTATGCTTTACTTCTAAGGTAATGCGCTAATTATTAACAGCTTTCCACCCTTAAATAAATAGATAAATAGAAAGAGCAAATCAAACATTAGAATATTACTTACACGCCTTTATCGCCGAATTAGAGAAAAGCGAAAACTACTTCTAAAATTTATTAGGCTATTTTGGGTTTTAAATAAAATTAGAAAACAAGCCTATTAATTAGCACTACTAACCTAATTGTTCTAAATATATAATGTATTTTATATTAGCTTGCTTAAGAAATAGACCTTTAGAAATAAAGAAGAGGAATAAGCCCTACCTATCCCTAAATTAAATAATAACTCTAAGGAATAGGAAGTTAATTGAATTAAATCGCACTATTTCCTCTAAAAGGAATTATATTACCTAGTTAAATGGAAAGGATAGCTATTTAAATATGACTAGTAGCTAAATGCTAAAGCGCTATAAAACGTAAACTAGTTAGTAAATGAATATTATACATCCTTACCTAAATCTAAAAGAAATAGAATTTGTAAGGGGCCCTAAAAACGCAGCTAACTATATAAACATTCTTTAGAATAACCTTAGAAAATCTTTATAAAAACAATAACTATTTGCATTTACTTAGCATTTATTTTACATTACTTCTATAAAAATTTCCCTTTATTTCTATATATAAAAAAAAAAAAAACGACTATAATAATTATCTATTCACTTATATTCTAATTGCATAAAAATTAACACCTAATTTTTCAATCTTTTAGAGTTTTAGCAAAAATTTCCTAGAAAGTAGCAGAGAGATTAACATCCTCTATTTCCTTATCTAATAGGGCTATAGATTTAATGAAAATTATAACTATTATTTAGTACGTCCTTAAATGATAGTTATTATTACTATTAAGACGTGGTATGCAATTGCGCTAAAATTCGGTTTGATCTTTGGCTAACTATATCCTAGGATTAGCCAACACCCTATTTCAAATTAAAAAAAAAAAAAAAAAAAAAAAAAAAGGAAAAAGGAAACTTATAAGTTTTTTAGGCATTATAAATAAAACATTATAAATACCTTAGGCAGCAGTCACTTTAGTATTGTATTTGTTAATATTTTCCTAGGATTCTATACTATATTAGTGTTATTATTTATTTTATTTTAAAAAAATCTATTCCCTTACCTCTAACTATTTCTAGTGGAATTAAAAACCATTCTTATAGTAATAGTCTAAAATAAATTGTATAAATATAGAAAAAAAACTATAGAAATGTTCTTATATCTTTAATCTAAATATTAAAAATTCTTTACTAGCTAAATATATTAAATTATCCATAAATATGCGCGTTTTAATAAAATTGTTACAGTATACTTATAATAATTTCAGCACCTAAATAAATTATTAGAATATTTACCTTAATTCTAGTGTTAATACTTATATTATAGTAAAAGTATACAGCTAGAGTGTAATAATAGTATTTTATATTATTTAAAATATTTTTATAAGAAGTTAAAAGAGAGGTAAATTGCCCCTCTTTTACTATAGTTTTTAAAGTAAGCAGTATTGTTTTTAAACACTAAATGCATTCTTTTACCTAGATAGCTATAGTAGTATCTTTTAACACTGCTTTTACCTAATTCTATATAAATTTGCTTAACTTAGTGTAAGTATAACTAGGAGTTATAGTTAATTATAACTTCTTTTCTTTTTTTAGAGTTATAAAAATAACTAGAATCCTAGAGAATTTAGATACTAATCCGCTAAAATAAATTTATTTTATAGCTTTTTCTACTAATTTTTTTAGTTATTCTTCCTTACATTTTTTAGCGTAATAATAAGTATAGGAAAGCAGAGAGCTTAATTTATTATTTAAATTAAGAGTAATTATTTTATCTCTCTATAAAAAACAACTAAATAAAGAAAAGGGCATCTAGTTTAACCTAGAATTAGAACTAATATTAGAAGTAGAATTATATTATAATTTTACTTAACATTTTAAGGCAGGATAACTAATAAGATTTATATTAAATAATGGATTAAATATAATTAAGTAGTGCACTAAGTAAGAATAATTAATATAGGAATCTAATCTAAATTAAAATGCACCTACTATACTTAATTCCCTAGGTCCCTAAGAAAATTAAATTTTTAATAATTTAGTTTTATTTAATTAATTAATCTTTTCTATTTTAATCACAACCCTACAATAGCCTAATAAATCTTAAACTAATTTAATATTAGAAACTTTTTAAGTCTTATTCTTTAATAATTAGATGCTATAAGATAGTATTAAAGATAGTTTTTTAACTAATTCGGATATAATTAATAAATCTTATATAAATAAACTAATACTAAAAGTATATTAAAACTAAGAAGATTTAATAAGAGAGTTAGGGTATAGTAAAAAAGATAGGAATTACGTGTAGAATTCCTACTAAACTAAATACTATATTATATCTATAATTATACGTTAATTAGTAAACATTACTAGTCTAGAAATAGTAATAAAATAAAACAAAAATATATATCCTAAATTAGAAATGTTAATAAAGCAAATGCGCATCTAAATTATAACGATATTAGGTTAATATTGCCTTAAAGGGGGAATAATTATTATGCCTAATTTAGTAAGTGTTGAATTTTAGGTCTAAATACTATATACACCCCCTATTACAATTTACCTCCTAATTAGAGATAAATAGTTATTAGAATAAATTAGATATCTATGTATTAGTAGTGTGTTATAGAAAGATAGGTATTCTAGACTAAAGGATATTTCCTTAGGATTTAATAGGGAATTGCTCTAAATAGAAAAGAAAGGAAGTAAGTCTTAGTCTAATAATAATACTAGTCCTACCTTATGTCTTTAAGGGAATTCGGGTTATATTCTTCCTACCTAATCGCCCCTAATACTCCTTGCGACTAGCATAACAAAAGGTAAGGCTACTTTAAAGTTAATAAAAAGTAATATTTAATTAAGTTTATAGGTTAGGGAATATATTAAGTAAATATAGTATTCTATTAATATTATTAAGTATTAGTTCTTACTTATATATATTAACTATACCTTAGGATTATACTAATAGTTTATATAAATTATAATATAATTACTTTAAGTAATAAATTAAAAGTAGCTAAGGCTAAGGTTAAGTAATTTATTATTTATAGTTTCTAGCTTCTATATTATTATTATATTAGCTTTAAATTAAAACTTTAATACTAAATATATAAAGTAGGTTTTTTTCTATATATTTTAGTATATAACCTTTATTATATACTTTATATAATATATTAAGTTAGGCTTAGCTTATTTAATATTATAATAGCTATAGGTTATTAACTTAAAAAAGCCTTTATAGTTATTTATAAGTACTATATTAATTTTAGTTTAGTATTAAAAAGGTAAGTATATAGTTTATTAATTTATTTTTATAGTAAAGCCTTTTATAATAATAGGTTACTTATATCTCTTCTTTAGCTATAGCTAAATACCTTTATTTAACTATTTTTCTTTAGTATAAAAGGTTTAGTAAATGCTAAGGGCTATACTAAGTATATAGTATATATATAGCTTTATTATTTATTTATAATATTATATATATAAAACTATATAAAGTAAGGTTTTAAGTAGTTAATATAGCGTTTCTATATAGCTTCTAATAGTACTAAGTATAATTATTTACCCTTCTTATACTAACTAAATATATAATAGCTATACTATAGAGGCAATATATAGTATATAGTTATATAGCTAAATTTAAAGCACTTAAAGCATTATTAAAAATAAATAGTATTATTATAAAGCTTAGCTTTAAATATTTTAGCTTTATAAATAATTCTAATATAATATAGCTTATTTATTATATTAACTTTATTAATAGTAATAATTAAAGGGAATTAGGTTATAATACTATATAGCTTTTATACTATAATTTTTATTAAACTCTATTTATTAGCTATAATTATATTTTAAAGAATATTATTTTTTTCTTAATTCTATATATAGTATATAAAAAAGCTTTTAATAATAATATTAAATATATATTAGTTTAGTATTACTTTTAGTTTAAAAGTAATATTAATTTAAGCTATATTATTAGTATAAGGCTTTACTATATTTTAAAATATAATTATAATATTACTACTATAAAGGTAATATATTACTATAGTAATATTAATACTAATAGCTTAGTTAATAGCTATAATAGTTTCTTTAAGTAAGTAGTTTTATATAGCCTTAGCTATTATATTACCTTTAATAATAGTTTTATAGTAAATATAAAGTAATACTATTATTATTATAGCTTAAATTTATTAAATAAGTAATTAAGTAATACCTTTAGTAATAATACTAGCTTAGCTTAAAGCTATTATATTTTTAATACTAATAGCTTTCTTTATTATTTATTTAATAACTTTTTTTAAGTTTTTAATTATAATAAGCTTATTAAGTAATAGTAAAGTTAATTTTATTAATATTTTAATATAGATTTAAGGTATAAAAAGGCTATATTAGGTATATATTAAGGCTATATTATTAATATAAAGAATAATATTTTATATACTCTTTAATACTATAGCTAGTATAAGTTTAGCTATTTTATTATATTTAATAATAAGGTAGTTTAGTATTTACTTATATATAGGTAGTAATATAGAAGTAACTTAAGGTACTATTAATATAAAGCTACTTTATTTTATAAGTAAGTAGTAATAGCTTTATATAAGGCTATAATTCCTACTATTAATATTTATTAGTATTACCTTATTTACTATACCTATACTCTAGTATTAATATACTATTAAAAATAGGGTAAAATAAATATAGTAATTTTTTTTCTACACTTTTTAAGAGGTTTAGAGTCGGTTCTGCGTCGCTACTACAGTGCAGGCAAATTCGCAAAAAGTTTTTTATAATTAAGTATATATTTTAGTTTATTTTTATTATTATTTTAAAATATATATTTTTGAGTTTATTTTCATTATTATTTTAAAACTAGTTATATTTACTAGTTTAGTGTATAATTATAAGTATAATATAAATTATTTAATTTATTAGAGGATTTAGCCTTTTAATTTTAATCCTATTCTTATTATACCTTAATTCTCTTATTAAATCCTTATAATTCTTAATATATTTATAGTATTATTTCATTTACATATAAATTATTGATTATATCTAAATTAACTAAAAAAACGCTTCTAATACTACCTTATAGTATTTAACCTTTAAAGGATAGGACTTAAAAAGTCTTAAACCTTAAATTATTATATAATTTAATAAGCGATTATAAAATTATAATAAAAGTAAACAAATTAACTAATTAAATGAAATAAAATTACTAAAAATTTAATTTCCTTAAGGACTTAAAGAATTAAGTATAGCTAGTATATCCCTAATTTAAAGTATATTTTTATATTAATTATTCTTAATTAATAAATTATTTAATTATATTTAATTTTATATTTAATACTAGTTTTATTACCTATTTTACCTTAGAGTATGGAGCAGAGTTATATTGTAATTCTACTTTTCATACTAGCACTAACTTTAAGTTAAATTAAGTACTTTTTTTTATTTAGTTATTTTTTATAAAAAGAATAAAATAATTGATTATAATTTAAATAATAAATTAAGCTCTTTACTTTTCTATATTTATTATAATACTAATAAATATAAGGAAAATTAACTAAAGAAATTAATAAAAAAGGCTATAAAATAAACTTATTTTAGTAAATTAATATTTAAATTCTTTAAAAATTTAATTAATTTTATAACCTTAAAAGAAAAAGAAGTTATAATTGACTATAACTCTTACTTATACTTATATTTATACTAAATTAAATAAATTGATATAAAATTAGGCTAAAGTAGTATTAAAAGGTACTATTATTATTATTTAAATTAAAGAATATATTTAATATTTAAAAATAATACTAGTTACTTTAAAAGCTATAGTAAAAAAGGTATAATATATTTTTTCTTTAACTATTTATAATAATATTTTTAATAGTATAAAATATTATTATTATACTTTAGCTATATCTTTTTATTATAATATAAGTATTACTATGAAAATTAAGAGTAATTTTTCAATAATTTGCTTAAGTGCTAAGATTATTACTAGTGTATTATAATAATTTTATGAAAATATATATTATTATTATTAATACTTTAGTTAGGCTGTTAGCCTAATTCTAGTACTACTACTACTTAGACTATATAGGAAAAACTCTAATATAGAGAGGAAAACCTATATATAGCCTTTATTTAAGTTTTATAGTAAAGTTATAGTAGCTTTATACTAGTTTTAATTATAAAAAGTAGTGTATTACTAGCTAAACTTAATTAGTATTATAAGAGAATATATAGTATAAAATAAAAAGTAAACTAAATTAGTAAAGGTATAGTAATACTATAAAATACCTTTAGGGGTAGTTTATATATTATAATAAATTACCTTAAGTATTTAGTTTATTTTTTATATTAATTTCTAACTAATTTCCCTAGGCTACTACTCCTTTATTTATAACTTTTTTTTAGCTTTTATATTTTTATAGTATTAGTTATATTAACTAGTAGCTAGCAAAAAAAACTTTTCGCGAATTTGCCTGCACCGCAGTAGCGACGCGGAACCGACTCTAAACCTCTTAAAAAGTGTAGAAAAAGAATTGCTATATCTATTTTACCCTATCTCTAATAGCGTATTAGTGCTAGAGCATGGGCATAGTAGATAAGGTAATACTAATAAATATTAATAGTAGGAATTATAGCTTTATATAAAGCTACTACTACTTACTTATAGGATAGGGCAGCTTTATATTAATAGTGCCTTAAGTTGCTCCTATACTATTATCTATATATAAGCAAATACTAAACTACCTTACTATTAAATATAATAAGATAGCTAAACTTATATTAGCTATAGTGCTAGAGAGTATATAGAATATTATCCTTTATATTAATAATACAGCCTTAATGCATGCCTAATGCAGCCTCCTTATGCCTTAGACTTACACTAAAACATTAATAGAATTAACTTTATTATTACCTAATAAGCCTATTATAGTTAAAAACTTAAAAGAAGTTATTAAATAAGCAGTAAAGAAGGCTATTAGCGCTAAGAATATAATAGCCCTAAGCTAGGCTAGCATTACTACTAAAGGCATTACTTAACTACCTATTTAATAAATCTAGGCTATAATAGTAGCAATACTGCCTTATATTTACTATAAAACTATTATTAAAGGTAATATAATAGCTAAAGCTATATAAAACTACTTACCTAAAGAAATAGTTATTACTATTAATTAAGCTACTAATACTAATACTACTATAGTAGTATATTACCTCTATAGTAGTAACACTATAATTACATTCTAAAATATAGCAAAGCCTTACACTAATAATATAGCTTAGGTTAGCACTACTTTTAGCCTAAAAGCAATGCTAAACTAATATATATTTAGTATTATTATTAAGGGCTTTCCTATATACTATATATAGAACTAAAAGAAGAATAATATTCTTTAAAATATAATTATAGCTAATAAGTAGGGTTTAGTAAAGGTTATAGTATAAAAGCTACGTAGCACTATAACCTAATCCCCCTTAATTATTACTATTAATAGAGTTAATATAGTAAATAAGCTATACTATACTAGAATTATTTATAAAGCTAAGATATTTAAAGCTAAGCCTTATAATAACACTATCTATCCCTAATAATGCTTTAGGTGCTTTAAATTTAGCTATATAGCTACATACTATACATTACCCCTAAGGTATAGCCACTGCGTATCTAGTTAGTATAAAGAGAGTAAATAATTATACCTAGTGTTATTAAAAGCTATATAGAAATGCTATATTAACTGCTTAGGACCTTACCCTATATAGTTATATATATATAATGTTATAAACAAATAATAAAACTATATATATACTATATACCTAGCATAGCCCCTAGCCTTTACTAAACCTTTTACACTAAAGAAAAATAGTTAAATAAAGATATTTAGCTATAGCTAGAGAAAAGACGTAAGCAACCTACTATTATAGGAGGCTTTGCTACAGAAGCGAGTTAGTAGACTATATACCCGCCTCCCTAACACTAAACTAGAATTAATATAGCGCTTATAAGCTACTATAGAGGCCTTCCTAAGTTAATAACCTATAGCTACTATAGTACTAAATAAGCTAAGCCTAACCTAATATACTAT
>SRPW01000416.1:0-22186 GCA_018360225.1 Claviceps pusilla | reverse complement strand
AAAAAAAAAACACAGCTTGCAAAGAAGCTGGTGAAAAGAAGGGAAGGAAAACAAAACAACAGCTTGCGAAGAAGCTAAGGAAAAGAAAAGAAGAAGGTACTTAGAAAGAGAGAAATAAATAGCCTATAAAGAAGGCGATAAAAAAACAGCTTGTAAAGACGCTGATAAAGGGGGGAACAAATAGCTTATAAGAACACTAAAAAGAAAAAGCTTGCAAAAAAAGCTAAGGGTTGGGTATGTACTATAGTTGAGTTGATAAGGAATTGGCCTAGCATACGGCATTGATATAGTACATATATAAAAAGACAAAATATAATTTGTCGGCCTAAGAAAAAGACCCTTGAGTCTCTATACACGCCGTTATCTGTTGGGTCGGGCGGTCACCATCGCAATCATGACGATGTTCGAAAAACGGTCACACTATCTGCGGATACAGACGTAGGTAAGTCAAAAGGATTACGATTATCTAATTCAACGACATACAATAAAGAAACATAAGAAAATAATAACTACTTTTAGTTGAATAATTTTACATGATTGTGAAAAAAGAGAACATTGAAGCAACTATTTAATTATGTGTCGCTAAGCATATTGATCCCTTCTCATATACTTGGAAGCTTAGGGTTATTAATCAAAGCAAATTTATCTTCCCCCCATGGAATCTAACGCTTTGCTTTCCGCTATGATGCCGATCAATTCGGGCAGCCACAAGGATCTTGTAACTGCAGTTGGTGACATCTTCCAGCAAGGCACCTTCTGTACGGGGAGGCGGGACCGCGGGATCATGTCCTTTCGGAAAGAACCACACGACGAGTATTGTTCTCGCGGGTGAGAGGAAATTGGCAAGGTGGAGATGGGGTACCCATTACAAAACATGAATCCGTGAAATATTGATCAAGGAAACAAGATACATAGTAACCATGTTTTGAGACGTTAGGATATTCTCCCAATTTACCTGGTGTGAATACAGATACAAGCAACCAAGTGTATTGGTACATGCAACAATGATTGATTCAAGGCCGTCCGGTAGAGATACCTTCTCTTTGGCTCTACTCTATATTGTCCGTCCATTCGTCGACGCAATGAGGTAGAAAGCCGGGGCCAGTAATTCCAGGTTCCGATGTAAGAGTGCTACGATAGAGCCTGGTGTAGAGCCTTTGCGGCGAGCTCTACCTTCAGAGAAAATTCAACGAATGTCTGCAGAGAAGCAGCTTGGGATCTCTGAGCTGCAAGGAGCACCGTCCTGAGGTCTCCGGCACGCTGAAGGAGGAGCGGCTTTGTAGAGATCTGAATAGATTGCGCTTAGACTGTGTCTACGATGCTGATGGAGTGGCTCGTGTAGGGCCTTCATGTGTTTATCGACAGAGTCGTAGAAATGTCTTGAATGGAATGTGTTGAAAGGGGGCCGGGGGCGGAAGGTTCCGTTTATGAGCCGCTGCTTTGGGGCTTTACGAATATTCTTGATGTGCTTGGACCTTATCCCGGCATTATTTCTAGTGTTATTTTCTAGAAGTAATTTCTGGTGTAAGTTCTGGTAATATTTTCTTGTGTATTTTCCGTGTATTTTCTGTGTATTTTCTAAGTGTACCTTCTAGTGTATCTTCTAGTGTTATTTATTTTATTTTCGTAGAAAACAAAGAGAAAAAGAAAAACACCAGAAAAAGTATCTAAGCATAGACAAGTATAAGAAAAAACCCGCTTCCATCGTCGCACAAAACATGTCCTCCCAGCAATGCAAGCGACCAGGCCCAAACTGCTGCTCATGTGCCCCTTCTACTTGACCGCCCCTTCCCCACCGTATGCTTGAAAGCAAGACTCCCCGTGCCCGGCACTGGAATTGGCAATGGCAAATTTCAATGGTAGGCGCGCCGGCCGTCTCGTCCAGTCGCCACTATTCTGCCTGGCGTGACCACCGTTCTTGCCTCTCGCGGGGGTGGGAATCATGTCCACGAGCCGTCATCGTTCTCGATTGGTATATCCAAGAGCAAAGATTCTGAGACGAAAAATGGCCGCGCAAACGCCTCCTGCTGATGTGCACCTCATTGACCCCTTGTCGAGACCTTTGCCCCTGCGTGTGCCCCCACCGAGGGTCTCAAACAGGCACATGCAGGGTGCCTCCCAATCAGCCATATCCACACATCCGTAGGTAGACCGATTTAGTGTTCCACCAAACATCTAGTCTATGCGCATTACTCACGACGCGCGCATCTCCTGCATGTCCACTCGACCTCGAGGGGATGCTGGACGGAAACAGACGGACAGGTGGATGTGGGGAGGGTTTGGGAGGCCGAGAGTGGTGGTGACGTGAAGGGCTGAGCAGAAGGCGTGAGCGAGGTGGGCAGGTGACCGATAGCAGTTTTTCTCCGTTTTCTTCTTCCGTCTTTCTTTCTTTCTTTCTTCTTTCCTTCTTCCCTCTTCTTCTCTTTTCCTCCCACTTTAGCATAGTCACTTCCCGGGACGAGTCCATTTCACCCATTCCCGAATATCAAAGCATACAAGGTCCGCGCATCCATCACAACCGGCAACTTGCGCGACCCCTCGAGCGGCTCCTCGTCAAAGCCACCCGTCGCCGCCGTTCCCCTCAGTATGTCCCTCACCATGACGGCCGTCCCGCAGACGTGCATCAGCACATGATTCGACCGCGCCTCGCCGGCCGGGCGGACCACGACCCTCTTCATGGGATGATCCTGTATGCGGCAAATCATGTCGCCCTGGCGCGCGTGCGGCGACACAAAGGCCAGCTTGAAGGGGGTGGAATCCCAGGCGTGCGACTCCATCTTGAGCATGGCGAGGCGCGGCTCGTCGTCGTCGTCGTCGTCCCCCCGGCGAAGCGGGTGCACCCAGGCTGCTTCGAGGCCGGGGGCCAGCTCGCGGTCCTTGTGCATAAAGTTCCAGTAGTGGCTGTACATTTCGGGGCCCTGAAACGCGATCCTGTGGTGATGAAGGCCGCTCATGGAGACGAGCCTGCCGCCGGTGTCGAGGAGCTTGCGCATGAGGTTGTCGTTTTCGTAGTGGGCGCTGTCGAGGTTGCCGCGGTAGAGGCGCTGGAGCTCCTCGTCCCAGGCGTCGGTGGTCTCGAGCGAGGATAGGAGCTCGGTGGCGCGGGGGCCGAGGGAGACGATGACGCCGTAGACTTGGGTCCAGAAGGACAGGCCCGAGAGGGCCATTTCGTCGCAGGCCTTGGGGTTGCGCTCGTCGAGGTAGGATTCGTCGCCCGACTTGTTGTGGAAGCAGACGACACCGGATACAGAGCCCAGTTCCTCCTCGCCGCCGAGGAGGTCGCGCACCAGGCGGCAGAACTGGACGCGCTCGGCGCAGTCCCGCGGGAGCAGCTCGTGGCGACTCATGAAGTGGATGGTGTCGCACCAGACCTCGAGCAGGGTCTTGTTGTAGTCCATGGGGAATCCGCGGCCGTCGGTGGACAAGCCCACGAGGCCGTAGATTTTGTCGCGCGGGTCCTTGGCCAGGGCGTCTGCGTGGTTGATGAGCAGCCTCCGGAGGGAGCAGCTCCCGTCGTACTTGTCTCGGCGCAAATGGTCGAGCTTGAGGGGACCGACGGCCTCATCGACGCCGTCGTGCTGGCGGACCCAGGCGATGAAGGTGTGCCACTCTGCCGGCTGCCTGCCGAAGCAGACACGGACTCTGCGTGCCTTGCCAATCTCCTGCAGGATCCATACCCGGTCCCAGTAGCCGTCGGACATGATTTGGTCCTTGGGATCTGCCTCTGCCTCTGCCTCTGCCTCTGATGCAGCGACCGCAGAGCTCAGGTCAAGAGGCAGGTCGACGTATCGACGGCCCAGCCAGACGAGGGTGGCGCTGGCGCGAGCATAAATGTGCGGCATGATGCGCAACTGGCGGCTGCGCTCGGGAATGTCGCGCTGGTTGATGGAGATGGCGTCGATCCAGATGGGCAACCCCCGCGGGTGCTCGCGGAAGTAGTGCAGCGCATCGCACAAGTTGGTCGTGACGCGCAGCTCGACGCCGTCGACGACGATGGCCTCTGTCAGGGCGTCATCGCCCCAGCGGTACGACAGCGTCTCGTAGTGCGGCCGCTGCGCGAAGGTCGCGTTGACGAGGTGGCAGACGAGGCGGCCGCGGCTGTCGAGGTCGGCGTCGATGGTGACGATGCGGATGCCGTCGGCGGTCTGGTGCAACGGGCGGCTGGCGTAGGGCTCGGCGATGGGGACGGGGGCGGCGGCTGCGGAGGAGGAGGAGGGGGAGGCGACGGAGGGAAACGAGAATTTCATGGTCGTCGAATCAATTTGTCATGGATGATGGCTTTGTGTGCCGCCATGGTCTCCGGACGGGACGGGCGTTGGGCGGGATGAGAAGTTGAGAAACGTGTTTTTTTTTTTTTTGAGGCTGCAAATGCGCCTTGTCATTTGCTCGTGATGGATGGCAAGAGGACGACGGGGACGGAGGGGGTGGGGGTGGAAGTGGGGCACTTCGGACACGAAATCAATCCACATCGAATCGATCCATCAGCCAGGGACAACTGGGTTCAGGGGCTAGGACGGGACACAATGAAGAATAGTGGAGATTGGAGTTGCTCAATGTTTTCTTTTAACGCCTTGTATTCCCGTCTTTGTCTCGTCTCCTCCATCCAATCTCAGCCAAGATTGCATCATCCATCAAGAACCAGCTGCTGCGCTTTAGCACCCCCCAAGGCTGTATCAAATCACGTGAGAAACGGGAGAAAAAAAAACTCGAAAATGAAGAGATTCTTTTGATTAAAGTGGGTAGGGTGCCATCTCGGACGAGCGAGGCTGTGCCAACGCCGAAGACGCCAATAGTCTTGTTCTCATTAAGTAGACATGGATTGGAAAGAAACATAAAAGAAGAAAAGAAAAAAAAAAAGACGCGACAAATTCAATATCCCCCCCCCCTTTAGCCTCGAGGCCGACACATCAACATCCCTTGATCTTCTCAAAGTTGGCACACGTAATGCGCTTCTTGTCGGCAAAGTGGAAGACGATGGATCGGTTGCCAAAGAAGCCCGGCGTGTTCTCTTCGAGCGAGCTGTAGGGGTCGACGTACTCTGCGCGGAAAGGGTCCTCGGTGACGTGGCCGTACTTGCCGCTCAAGTCACCGATCTGGCAGGTCTGGGGCTTGGAGGCATCGCAAGGGGGGGTCTCGCCGCGGTGGTACGGATCGAGGTGAGCGAGAGTGGCGGTGCAGTTGCCGTCGGCGGGGACGGGCGCGACGTGGAGATGGTAGACTGTAGAGTATTAGAATGGGTGTGTGTATGTATGTAATTGAGAAGCAGAGGGGGAGGGAGAGAGGGAGAGAGAGAGAAAGAGAGAGAGAGAGAGAGAGAGAGAGAGAGAAACATACTAAATGGCCCCCCTTGCTTGGGCAGATTCTCGAAATGCACCTTGTACTTGACGCCCTTGCCGCCCGGTCCACGCTGTGCGCGCACATAGCCGCGAACATTGCCGTCCAACTGTCCCTGATAAAAGGCCTCCTTGGGGAAACGGGCCTGGTAGACCACGCGAGGGTTGTTCTCCGTCACCGGGGCGTCCTGGACCTGCGCGGCGCAGAGGGCCGAAAATCCGGCCACGAGGAAGGCGGAGAAACGCATGTTGACTAGGAACTGGGGGCTTGGTTTTCGTATATCGATAGAACCGAGATGGGATTAGCTCAGGTCGGCCTTCACCACTTGCTGCAGACAAGGGGAGAGAAAAAAAAAACGTAAAGTGAGAGTGGACACTGGAAAGAGACTGGAGAGAAGTGAGGGAGAATGAGAGAATATGAGCAAGTTATGAGCGGACAACGGACGTCCACAAAGAATTATATAAAAGCAATGGATACGGGGTCTGGTGGTCAAGAGAAGAGACGGCTGGAAAAGGGGGGGGGGGGGGGGGGGGGGGGGGGGTGTGAGCGAGAGAGGGAGAAAGAGAGAGAGAGAAGAAAAAGAGAGGACAGGGACGAATGCGAATGTGGCACAGACGATGTGATTGATTGATTCATGGGCATGGGTGCGGCGGCACCGGAATGGAACGACGAGGCAAAAATAGACCCTGGCTCACGGGCTGTGGGGAATGGGGATGGACGGGGGAGTGCATGGACTCTGGAGAATGGCATCCATGATCCGTGATGCAAGCATTCCGCCGTGTGTGATGATGCCGTCGTGACTGCAAGAGGCCGTCTCCCGCCGTTTTGGCGTTTTGGCGTTTTGGCGTTTTGGCTTTTGGGCGCTGCGCGTTGGCGCCTCGTGTGCTGTGCGCTGTTGGCTGTGCGCGATTGTTGGTCAGCCCGCCTGCCCACGCCAGGGCGATACACACACGATACACACACAGTACGCAGTGAGCGCTGAGCACAGCCCGCGCCAGGGTTGAAAGGTCGAAACAACACAGTGTTTCTGACGCGCAGAATGCGCTAGAAATTGATGATATTATTGCTATTCTAAGTCTCTAGTAATTTACATATAAAAGAAAATAAGTAGTGAATGGTGCGCATAGCTGCAGCCCTTATATAGCGCGGGTTTATAATAATTTGCGTATTAATTAGGCTTTACTTATACGTTCTAGGTAATACACCCCTTAATTAAAGCATAACTAACTAAGGAAGGCAGCTTTAATTATATAGAGTAAAGTATATAGTAGTATTTATAAAGGTAAAGTTAAAGTAAGGTAATAAGGTAAAGTAATAAGGTAAGGTTATATAAAGACTATAAATATTATAATTTTCCTTTATAAACTATAAATTTCTTCTTTTCTTTTCTCTTTATAAGCACCTTTTTTATTATAGTTAGTTAGTCTAACTATTATTACTACTACTACTATTATACCTTCTTTAAGGTTAGGAAAGGTTCTTTAAAAAAATGCTTAATAGGCACTCCCTTTAAAGGTTTCCTTTAAAATTTTTTTTACTTTTAAGGCTTATAATATTAATAAGCCTTTTACACCCCTTTTATTCTCCTTACTACCCCCTTTATTTTCTTTATTACCCCTTTTAAGTCTATAGTGCTTTAAAGGTAGCTAAAAGCCTCTTTCTTTTTAAGTATATAAAGGTTATAAAGGCTTTACTTTAAAAACTCCTTTATTATAAAGAAAGGAGTAAATAGTAAGTCTTTATAATACTCTACCTCTTTTTAAATAACTTTATTAACTCTATAAAGCTAGTATTACCTATGTTTTATAGTATATAGCGCTTTATACCCTACTTAGGGTATATAAGGGCTGTTATTACTAGTAAGGGTAATAATAGAAGATACTATAAAACTAGGTTTAAAAAGTCTTTAAAATGCTTTTTATATAAGTTAGGTAATTATTATTATAATAATTTATACCTTATTATAGTTTCTATTACTAAATAAATACTAGTAGTGTAGGGTTATAACTAAAAGGTAAGCTTTCCTTTACTATATACTTTAATTCTATTATAAATACTAATGCTTTCTCTTCCCCTTAGCTATATAATTAATATTATTAAGCATTAAAGTTATAGCTAAAACTCCTTATAGAACTAGACTCTATATATAAGGGTACACCCTATATTAGGGCTAATAATGCTACTAAGGGCTTATTAGTAGTGGAAAGGGAAGCTAAGGTAGTTATAGTAATAGCTAGCATAAAGGAAGTTATTAAAAAATATATATAAAAGCACTATTAGAGTGTCAAGGCTTATGATGGGATGTTGCTTAGTGGAGTGAAGACTAAGACATAGAAGGTGCGCTGCAACGTAGCTGCTAGGTAGGGGGTAGTGCTTAAAGGTATAAATCTCTGCCCTATTATATAAATATATGCGTCCTCTCTTTTATGTGCCCCCTTAGCGCGCTGCTAAGTTATAGTAAGGGCACTACGTGCCTCATTCCCTTATACCCTCATTAGCACAACAAGCTAGTCCGCGCCCTTTGACTCTATAGTCACCAACAGTGGGAAATGGCCATAACATAGAGTTTTATTTCTTTAAAGCTAATATATACTTTATATTAGGCTTAGTGCTTACTTTTATTTTTATTTTCCTTTTTACTTTACTCTTTTACTTTACTTTTTATACTATTACCTGCCTTAAGTAGATTTTATTTACCTTAATAGCTCTTTTACTATCTAAAGGGAGGGCTTTTATATATTTTTTAAGGCAATATACCTAATGCCCCCCTTTTTTATATATCTATACTATAGCTATAACTTTATATATATAGCATATTTTTAAGTTATTTAAATATAGTGTTTAATTTTTTTAAACTTAGTACTTTTTAGCTCTTTTATTAACTAGGAACTATATATATATTTATTAAGCTAAGTATTCCTTTAAAGTATTTAAATTACTACTAATTAAGCGCCTTAGTAAATCTATCTATAGGTATCTTAGCTATAGAAAGATATTTAACCTTAAAGCTTCTATACTTATATTCCTACTTTAACTATATATTATATATATTAATATAGTGTAAATAAGTTATAAGTCTCTTACTCTTATTAAAAATAAGGCAAATTATTTATTAATTATTATAATAAATTACCTAATCCTTATATACATTAAATTAGATATCTTTAAAGAGGCGCTATAGACTAATAGTTTTATATATAGTTTATAATAAAGAGAGCAGTTCTGCCTTTATTATTAAGGTTATAACTATTAATTAATATATTGCCTTTTAGATTATAGGTCCTTTAAAAAGCGTAATAAGATATCCTTATAATAAGCATTATATACTTATATTATTAGCAAAGAAAGCGTTGCTTACTATTTTAATTACTTATATTTCTTCTATATAACTAAACTTAAGGGTAAGGTGTTTTATAAGGACTAAATATCTAATTACTTAGTCTACTGCCCTAATATACTCTAATCCTAGGTTTGTAAGGAATTATAATAATTTCGCTATAGTATATATAACGTTAGGCCTTATTATAATTACTATATAAAGAATTAACCTTATTTTTTCCTAGTACGCTCTTATAGTCTACTTATTAGCTTCTCCCTTATGCTTTTAGTACTCTATAGCTAGGATTAGAATAATAAGGAAAGATCTATTACTTACTTAACTAAATTTTTCTCTAATTTTACTAATATATACTTTATAGCTTAGGTAAATCCTTTATTTTTCTCTATTATAGAGCACTTAAATGCCTAGGAAGAAATATATATTGCCTTTATCCTCTAGTTTATATACGCTTTTAAGTCCTTAGATTAGCTTTTCTGCCTTAGTTAATTATTCCTTATAGAAGGCTATAATAATATTATTTATAAAGAATATTATAAATACATTACACTCTTTTATATAGAATAAATAAAGCTTCTCTAGGTATGCCTTAAGCCCTAGTTTTTTAAGCTTTATACTTAGCTCCTTAAACTATAATTATAGTAAGTCTTATAGTCTATATAATGCTTTAAGTAATTCTATACATTTATCTACTATCTTAAAACCTTTAGGTAGCTTATATATTATTAGTATTAAATTCGCGCTTTGCCTTATATATAAGAACGCGTTTTTTACATTAAATTGCCTTATTTTAAGATTAAACCTAGCTACTAAAGCTATAAATGTTGGAATCGCTGCATTCTATGACAACGTGGCACAGCCGGGAAGAGCCGGATTCGCGGCCACATTAGCCGCGGAATCCGACTCTTCTGATTGGTCCGCGTGTGTAGAGTTTTCACTACGGAATCTAATAGCATTTTTATAGCCTTAACGCTAGCTATAAAATGCCCCTTTAAATAGCACTAATTAGGATAGAATCAGACCTTTTTGCAAATACCTTCCTAGACCCTATATTATATTACTAAGTCTCAGATCCACCTAGTATTCCTTAGAGAATCACTAGTATCCTAAGGAATACTAACACTAATTAGTGGGTTATATTTATCCTTAGAATACATTATCCCATAGATTCGTAAGGATTCACTTAGAAGAGACAGAACTCCTATTACGCTTATAGGGAGAATTTATACTAAAAGAAAATAGATTCCTTTACTAGTTTAGCTAGTATTAGACTTCTAAAAACATAGCTTTTTTATAATAAAAATAGATTCCTTTGCTAGTTTAGCTAGTATTAACCTTTTAGAATATAGAATTCCTTATAATTTACATTATTATTTATAGGAAAACCCTTGTTTATCTTACTAACTAACCCTTTATTATACTAAAGCTTATATAGGGATTACAAAACTAGAACGCTAAATCTTAACTAAAGCCAGTTAAAAACTATATAGAATATCTAATTATAAGGATATCTTTATATAGAAGTAATAAGGAATTCCAAGATTCGTTAAGGAATCCCACCTAAGGTAATCCTAACACCACTATATTATAAGTGTTACTAAATTCCCTCCCTAAGATTATATACAAATATATAGATATTCTCACTCTAGAATAGAAAACATACTAGGATAATATACTAGAAAAACGTAAGGATCAGTAGTATATTAATAATTAGGCTGCTTTTATTCTTTACTAGTATAATATTTTAAAGTAGAAAAACCTCTAACTCTTTAATGCTCTCTATAAAGACTTTAAAGGTTAGACTACTAACGATTTTTAACGAATTCTAACTGTTGGAATCGCTGCATTCTATGACAACGTGGCACAGCCGGGAAGAGCCGGATTCGCGGCCACATTAGCCGCGGAATCCGACTCTTCTAATTGGTCCGCGTGTGCAGAGTTTTCACTGCGGAATCCGACGGCATTTTCATAGCCTCAACGCTAGCTATAAAATGCCCCTTTAAATAGCACTGATTATGATAGAATTAGACCTTTTTGTAAATACCTTCCTAGACCCTATATTGTGTCACTGAGTCTTAGATCCACCTAGTATTCCTTAGAGAATCACTAGTATCCTAAGGAATACTAACACTAATTAGTGGGTTGTATCTATCCTTAGGATACATTATCCTACAGATTCGTAAGGATTTACTTAGAAGAGATAGAACTCCTATTGCGCTTATAGGGAGAATTTATACTAAAAGAAGATAAATTCTTTTACTAGTTTAGCTAGTATTAAACTTCTAGAAACATAGCTTTCTTATAATAGAAATAGATTCCTTTGCTAGTTTAGCTAGTATTAACCTTCTAGAATATAGAATTCTTTATAATTTACACTATTATCTATAGGAAAACCCTCGTTTATCTTACTAACCAACCCTTTATTATACTAAAGCTTATATAGGGATTATAAAACTAGAACGCTAAATCTTAACCAAAGCTAGTCAAAAACCACACAGAATATCTAATTATAAGGATGTCTTCATATAGAAGTAATAAAGAATTCTAAGATTCGTTAAGGAATCTCACACAAAGTGCCCCTAATACCGCTTTATTATAAGTATTACTAAATTCCCTCCCTAAGATTATATATAAATATATAGATATTCTTACCCTAGAATAGAAAATATACTAGGATAACATACTAGAAAAACGTAAGGATTAGTAGTATATTAATAATTAGGCTGCTTTTATTCTCTATTAATATAATATTTTAAAGTAAAAAAACCTCTAACTCTTTAATGCTCTTTATAAAGACTTTAAAGGTTAGACTGCTAACGATTTTTAACAAATTCTAACAATATTATAAAAGGACTTATAGAATTTCCTTCTTACTAATAGTGTACTAATTTTGTTAATAAGAGGTTTGTAATACGCCACTTCTCTTACCACTCTTATTAACGCATTAAAAGAGCAGATTAAACGCTAGTTCCCTAGTTAATCTATATAATACTAACTGCAAATTCCTATTCCCCTATAAGCAAGAAGCATTATTAATAATTCCTAATTAATTAATTAATAGATTTATAAGGAATCTAAGTTACTAGACTTACTAATACAGAAAGCCTAGGTAAAACCACTAAAGGGGTTAACGCTACTAATAGACCTAACCCCTAACTAAATCCGCTATATTCTTAGAGAAATTAATAAAAGCTATATAATTAACAAGAAATATAGCGGGAAACTATATAACTTTATTATTTTAAAGATAAATATCTTTAAAGATTAATATATACAAAATAATATTCTATAGACATTATAGGTAAGAGCTTTTCTAATTATACTAAAAGAGAATGCTCTTACTTACTATTTTAACAAACTTACTAGAAAAGGATTAGCAATCTATAACCTTACTAATGCTATTAGGAATCACTTTAAAACTAAGAGTAATTAGCAGTTCTATTGCATTAAATAGAATAGCATTTCCCTTTAGAAGGTTATTACTAATAACCCTAAGAAGACTAAGCTCTAATGCTTTAACTAAATACTAGAATAACTTTACTATATTTATTATAGAATCTTTAATGCTTCTATAGTAAATATAAAGCTCTAGCAATAGCTTATTGCTGCTATTAGTAGTGTTTCTAAATGCAAGCTTACTATATTTAACCTTGCTCTAACTTATAAAGAAGTTATTAGAGACCTCTACAAATGCTTACGCACTAACAAATTAATTAAAACATTGCAATAGCTATCTTCCACACTAAATGCAATGGAAGATAATAACGAAATAATGTTTACTAATTAGCAATACAAATAACTATCTAATTAGCGCCCTAGTGGCTAATTACTATAAAAATTACGCTTTCTATGCAAATGTTTTATATATTAATAAGTAGGATATTAGTTAATATCCTATATAAAATAGGAATAGTAGAAAGCTAAGGATTCTTAGTAGAAGAGTAAGAACTATAAAGGAATTCCCTCTAAACGCAGCTTTAATGCATTTCTCTTTAAATATAAGGGAAAACCTAAGGTAACTAACACTAAGGAAGACAAGCACCTAGCTTAGGAGGCATTAAACGCCTATATCACTGCACTAATAAGTAATACCACAACCCCTAAGCTAATATTTATATAATTTCTTATATATTTACTACTAAATCTATTTAGACTATCTAATTAAATAGATTTCTATAAGAAATTAACCTCTTTTTAAGCCTAATCCCTTTTACGCACGCTTAAGAACAACGCAACTGCTTATAAATTATTTAGTATAACCCCTATAATATAGAAGGAAACCCCTAAGATAAATTGCTTTATTTTAAATAACTAATATTCTAGTAACATTTTCTATAGAATTATACTAGATATAGGAGCAGTAGGGATTTCTATAGTAGGAGCACTATAAGCTATAGCTTTATAAAGGATTATGCTGCATCTAAAGATTAAGCCTGCTAGCTAACGTATAATTAACTTTAGCATAGGTTTAGTAATTTCTTTAGGAATCTTATGCATTCCTACTACCTTTAGAACTATTAAATTCTACATTCTTAATACAGCTACTCCCTTTCTATTCTGTATTTCTAATATAGATTAGATAAATATAAAGCTTAATAACCTTAAGAATGTGCTAATTTAAGGCATAAAGAAGGTCCTAATTATATAGAAATAGGGATACCCTTAGTGGATTCTATAGCCTAATAAAGCTACTGCTTTCTACCTCTTAGAGGCTAAAATACATTAATTATACTAATATTTTAGCTATCCCTTAGTTGCTAGACTTATAAAGCTACTGCAAAGAGCTAGTGAATTAGTAACTAGCGGGATTATTAAGAGACTCTCCTATAAATGCTATTAATACTAACTTTATAGTAAAGCCCTAGAATAATTTAAGTTTATACTAAAAGATAACATAGACTTTAACTATAAGATTATTATTAATATCCTCTAAATTAATAATAAACCTATGCTATACATTATTAACGCAGCAACTATATTCTAAGCTATACGCTTCCTTAAGCCCTAGAAGTAAAAGGCCTAAGATATATAGAATGCATTAAAAGAGTACTAGATTAATACTTATTTAGGTCCCCTAGATAATATTATTTATAATGCTAGAAAGAACTTTACTTCTATGGAATTCTAGTATATTATATGCTAAATAGCTATTAATATAGAAGAGGTTTCTATTAAGGCACACTATAGCATTAGAAAGGTTAAGAGATATTATACCCCCCTCTAAAGAGTATATAATATTATTAAGAATAAGGTAGGAGACCTCTTTAGCCCTTCCTAGAGACTATAAATAGCTATTAAAGCTATTAATAACTCTACTAAACCTAATAGCCTTATGCTAACTTTACTTATATTTAGGGTATATCTATAGATATTATATAATTCCCCCCTAAGTCTTTTAATAGTATAAAAAGCTGCTTTACTATAGAAAGCTACTAATAAAGCTTAGCATTACCTTATATAAAGGCAAGTCTTTAACGCCCTTAATATATAGAATAGTCTAAATACTCTCCTATTATACTTACTACTGCTATAATTAGAAGTCTATATTTAGCGTAAGAAAGAAGGTTAGCATAGTCCTTATAGATTACTATTATTTAATTATAAGACCTATACTATAGAATTACCCTATAGACCTATAAAATTCCACTTAATAGTAGTGAAGCTATACTACTATAACATAAAAAAGCCTATAAATATAGAAGAAATTAATAATAAAAATAAGGAAAGTAATATAGAGAATACTAATATAAATAAGGGTTAATTGCTATAAGAACCACTGTAATAAGGATATAGAAGACCTAGAAAGCACCTACTTATTCTAAATTATACTAAAGATTCTAACTAGAATAATAAGGAACTTAGCATTATAAGTTTCCTTACTAAAAAAGAGAAAGGTAACTAAGAGCTAATAGTTAACCTATATAGGCAAGGAAAGATTACTACTAAGGGATAACTATTTAAAGTATTTAATTAAAAGGAAATTAATGCTTTACTAGTAAGAGATATCTTTAAATTTATTATATTTAATAAGGAAGAGCATAGTAATTAGCGCCTCTTTTGCTTTTAAATAGTAAGGGAAATTAAAGGGAAAGGTATAAATAAGCTATATAAGAAATTAAGGCTAGTAATATAAGGCTATAGTAACGTAGAAAAGGTATAGATTCTAACATAATCCCTAACAATTTAACAAGTAAGCTAAAGGCTTATTATTATATTAATACCTTCCCTAGCAAAAGATTATATCTTTTTATAGTTATAGGATATTATATAAGCGTATATTTAATTAGAAACAACACTAAATCGCTTAATTATTGCTAAATTACTAATATAAATTGCATATTTATACCTAAAGAATACTATAATAGAAGTTATAAAGCCGCTCTATAGTATTACTAAAGCTAGTATGCATTAGTAAGCAACCTATTTCCACCACTACTATAAAAAGCTAATAATAATTACTTCTACATATAACCTATATTTCTTAATAGTATTTAATATAATTAAATACTTTAGTGTAATTAGTATACAAATAGATAATACCCTTAGTCTTAGCAATGTAAAGTTTTTAGAGATAGAGGAATCAGAATTAAAGAAGGCAGGATTTATAGCAAAACCTAAACAAATCTTAACGCTAACTAAACCCCTTATCTTTAATAGGTATATCTTATATAAATTTAACAAAAATTATATTAAACTCTACTAAAAAGGGCAAAGTAAGAAGCTTAAGGTTATTAAACCTAATAAGCTAACTATAAAGCAACAATATATTAAATAAAGAGCGTAAGGAGCGTATATATTATTAGTTTATCAACCGGAGGCTACATTTAACCTCTCTATTACTATATAAGTCTAAAATCCTAATAAATCCAATATAAATTATCTAAACAGAAGGATTTAGTGGCAAATATAGCATTATAACTGTAGATTAAGATATATTCCACTTAATCTTACTGCCACAGCTTTATACATCTTTATAGATAGTTCCTTTACAAATAATAAAGACCTTAGCTTATAATTAGGATATATAATTATCCTTAGTACTAAAAAGGCAGGAATTAGATTAGATTTTATACTAAAAGGTAATATTATAACATATAGCTCTATAAAAAGTAAAAGAGTTATAAGGAGTGCTCTTACCTCTAAGCTATATATAATAGTCTAAGGCGTAGATATTACCTACACAATTAGCACAACACTGTAGACTATTATATAAAAGCTACGAATTCCACTAATACTAATAATTATCTATATAGATTCTCTCTTATTATATAAGTGCATTATAAGGTTAGGCACTATAAAAGAAAAGAGACTAATAATCAATATTATAGCACTATAACAATTATATAAAAGGCAGGAAATCAAGGAAATTAGGTGGATTAATGGCAATAATAATATTGCTAATGCCATAACAAAATTATCACTAAATCAAGCCCTTAAGACCTTTATTAATAGGAATAAGGCTATAATTTATATAAAGGGATAGGTAAAGCGTATAAAGAAGAAGGAGGAAGTATATAGAAAAGAGGAGGAATACTAGGGATATAAGATAGGATTCTTATTCTTATCAATTATCTAATTAGATAATTAACCGTGGTTTTTAGGTAGATTTTTACATAACTTATAAGCAATTCCTCTTTTTCCATAAAAGAGAGAATTCTAAGTGTTAGAATCGCTGCATTCTATAATAACGTGGCACAGCTGGAAAGAGCCGGATTCGCGGCCACATTAGCCGCGGAATCCGACTCTTCTAATTGGTCTGCGTATGCAGAGTTTTCACCGCGGAATCCGACGGCATTTTCGTAGCCTCAACGCCAGCTATAAAATGCCCCTTTAGATAGCACCGATTATAATAGAATTAGACCTTTTTGCGAATACCTTCCTAGACCCTATGTTGTGTCACTGAGTCTCAGATCCACCTAGTATTCCTTAGAGAATCACTAGTATCCTAAGGAATACCAACACTAACAATATTATAAAAAGACTTATAGAATTTCCTTCTTACTAATAGTATACTAATTTTATTAATAAGAGGTTTGTAATATGCTACTTCCCTTACCGCTCTTATTAATGCATTAAAAAAGTAGATTAAACGCTGGTTCTCTAGTTAATCTATATAATACTAACTATAAATTCCTATTCCCCTATAAGTAAGAAGCATTATTAATAATTCCTAATCAATTAATTAACAGATTTATAAGGAATCTAAGTCACTAGACTTACTAATATAGAAAGCCTAAGTAAAACCACTAAAGGGGTTAACGCTACTAATAGACCTAACCCCTAACTAAATCCACTGCATTTTTAAAGAAATTAATAAAAGCTACATAATTAATAAGAAATATAGCGGGAAACTATATAACTTTATTGTTCTAAAGATAAACATCTTTAAAGATTAATGTATATAAAACAACGTTCTATAGACATTATAGGTAAGAGCTTTTCTAATTATACTAAAAAAGAATGCTCTTACCTACTATTTTAATAAACTCACTAGAAAAGGATTAACAATCCATAACCTCACTAATACTATTAGGAATCACTTTAAAACTAAGAGTAATTAGCAGTTTTATTATATTAAATAGAATAGTATTTCCCTTTAGAAGATTATTACTAATAACCCTAAGAAGACTAAGCTCTAATACCTTAACTAAATACTAAAACAACTTTACTATATTTATTATAGAATCTTCAATGCTTCTATAGTAAATATAGAGCTCTAGTAATAGCTTATTACTGCCGTTAGTAGTGTTCCTAAATGCAAGCTTACTATATTTAACCTTACTCTAACTTATAAAGGAGTTATTAAAGACCTCTACAAATGCTTACATACTAATAAATCAATTAAAACATCATAATAGCTATCTTCCACACTAAATACAACAGAAAATAATAACAAAATAATATTTACTAATTAGTAATATAAATAACTATCTAATTAGTGCCCTAGTGGCTAATTACTATAAAAATCGCGCTTTCTATACAAATGTTTTGTATATTAATAAGTAGAATATTAGTTAATATCCTACATAAAACAGAAACAGTAGAAAGCTAAGGATTCCTAGTAAAAGAGTAAGAACTATAAGGGAATTCCCTTTAAACATAGCTTTAATGTGTTTCTCTTTAAATATAAGGGAAAACCTAAGGTAACTAACACTAAGGAAGACAAGCACCTAGCTTAAAAGGTATTAAATGCCTACATTACTACACTAATAAGTAATACTATAACCCCTAAGCTAATATTTATATAATTTCTTATACATTTGCCACTAAATCTATCTAAACTATCTAATTAAATAGATTTCTATAAGAAATTAACCTCTTTTTAAGCCTAATCCCTTTTACATACGCTTAAGAACAATATAACCGCTTATAAATTATCTAGTATAACCCCTATAATATAGAAGGAAACCCCTAAGATAGATTGCTTTATCTTAAATAACTAATATTCTAGTGATATTTTCTATAGAATTATACTAAATATAGGAGTAGTAGGGATTTCTATAGTAGAAGCACTATAAGCTATAGCTTTATAAAGGATTATACTATATTTAAAGATTAAGCCTACTAACTAATATATAGTTAACTTTAGCGTAGGTTTAGTAATTTCTTTAGGAATCTTATACATTCCTACTACCTTTAGAACTATTAAATTCTATATTCTTAATATAGCTACTCCCTTTCTATTCTATATTTTTAATATAGATTAAATAAATATAAAGCTTAATAACCTTAAGAATGTGCTAATCTAAGGCATAAAGAAGGTCCTAATTATATAGAAATAGGGATACCCTTAGTAGATTCTACAGCCTAATAAAGCTACTACTTTCCACCTCTTAGAGGCTAAAATACATTAATTACACTAATATTTTAGCTATCCCTTAGTTACTAAACTTATAAAGCTACTATAAAGAGCTAGTAAATTAATAACTAGTAGGATTATTAAGAGACTCTCCTATAAATACTATTAATGCTAACTTTATAGCAAAGCCCTAGAATAATTTAAGTTTATACTAAAAGATAATATAAACTTTAACTATAAGATTATTATTAATATCCTCTAAATTAATAATAAACCTATGCTATATATTATTAATATAGTAACTGCATTCTAAGCTATATACTTCCTTAAACCCTAGAAGCAAAAGGCCTAAGATATATAGAATGCATTAAAAGAGTGCTAAATTAATACTTATTTAGGTCCTCTAGATAATATTGTTTATAATGCTAAAAAGAACTTTACTTCTATAAAATTCTAGTATATTATATACTAAATAGCTATTAATATAGAAGAGGTTTCTATTAAGGCACACTATAGCATTAAAAAGGTTAAGAGATATTATGCCCCCCTCTAAAGAGTATATAATATTATTAAAAATAAGATAGAAAACCTCCTTAGCCCTTCCTAGAGACTATAAATAACTATTAAAGCTATTAATAACTCTACTAAACCTAACAGCCTTATGCTAACTTTACTTATATTTAGGGCATATCTATAGATATTATATAATTCCCCCCTAAGTCTTTTAGTAGTATAAAAAGCTACTTTACTATAAAAAGCCACTAATAAAGCTTAGCATTGCCTTATATAAAGGCAAGTCTTTAACGCTCTTAATATATAGAATAGCCTAAATACTCTCCTATTACACTTACTGCTACTATAATTAAAAGTCTATATTTAGCGTAAGAAAGGAGGTTAGTATAGTTCTTATAAATTACTATTATCTAATCGCAAGACTTATACCATAGAATTACCCTATAAACCTATAAAATTCTGCTTAATAGTAGTAAAGCTATACTACTGTAATATAAAAAAGCCTATAAATATAGAAGAAATTAATAATAAAGATAAGAAAAATAATATAAAGAATGCTAATATAAATAAGGGTAAATGACTATAAGAACTATTATAATAAGGATATAGAAGACCTAAAAAGCACCTACTTATCCTAAATTATACTAAAGATTCTAACTAAAATAATAAGAAACTTAGTATTATAAGTTTCCTTACTAAAAAAAAAAAGGTAACTAGGAACTAGTAGTTAACCTATATAAGCAGGGAAAGATTACTATTAAGGGATAACTATTTAAAGCATTTAATTAAAAGGAAATTAATACTTTATTAGTAAGAGATATCTTTAAATTTATTATATTTAATAAAGAAGAGTATAGTAATTAGCGCCTTTTTTACTCTTAAATAATAAGGGAAATTAAAGGGAAAGGCATAGATAAGCTATATAAGAAATTAAGGCTAGTAATATAAGGCTATAGTAATGCAGAAAAGGCATGGATTCTAACATAATCCCTAATAATTTAATAAGTAAGCTAAAGGCTTATCGTTATATTAGCACCTTCCCTAGCAAAAGATTATATCTTTTTATAGTTATAGGATATTACATAAGCGTATATTTAATTAAAAACAACGCTAAATCGCTTAATTATTGCTAAATTACTAATATAAATTACATATTTATACCTAAAGGATACTATAATAGAAGTTATAAAGCCCCTTTATAGTATTACTAAAGCTAGTATGCATTAGTAGGTAACCTATTTCCACCACTACTGTAAGAAGCTAATAATAATTACTTCTATATATAATCTATATTTCTTAATAGCATTTAATGTAATTAAATACTTTAGTATAATTAGTATGCAAATAGATAATACCCTTAGTCTTAGTGTCAAGGCTGGTAAGGGGATATTGCTTAGTGGAGTGAAGACTGAGACATAGAAGGTGCACTGCGACGTAGCTGCTAGGTAGGGGGTAGTGCTTAAAGGTATAAATCTCTGCCCTATTATATAAATGTGTGCGCCCTCTCTTTTATATACACCCTTAGCGCGCTACTAAGTTGTAGCAAGGGCACTATATGCCTTATTCCCTTATGCCCTTACTAGCATAATAAGCTAGTCCGTGCCCTTTAACTCTATAGTTACTAATAGTGGGAAATAGCTATAATAGAATACCCCCCCTTTTCTTATAATTATCCTTAATTATAGTCCCTACCTATAGTCTTATTACTAGGTTACTGCTACCTTGCTACTCTATATTAGGTTTTTAGGAAAGCTTTCCTATCTTATAGGTTAAACTTATTCCCTAGTAGGGTAAATTAGGAATGCCCTTACTTTACGTTATTTACCTTACCTTACCCACCCTACTATAATAAAGTCTAGTGTGTATATATAATTAATTAGGTAATTACCCTACTGCTATGCTGCTTACTAGGGGTGCCCTTTTTATAAGTGTTTTAATTTACTAGCCTAAGTTAATTATATTATAACATTATATTTAGCCTTACTTTCTATTGTAACCTTACTTTTACCTTTACATAGAGGGGTTGCTGTAATATAGTGGTGTGCCTGCTAAGCTATGTGATTTATTATCTCTATGCCCCTCTGCCTCTTTTACCTAACTCTTTAGTCTATTATAATATATAGCATTGCCTTACTTCTTTAATCTAAGGGTTAAAGTAAGCTACGCTGCTGCTGCTAGCTTCTTATATAATTATTATAATGCCTTTAATTTATTAAGTTATAGGAGAGGATAGTCTATTATAGCTAACCTCCTCTATTATTTAGGGCTACGCTATTAAGTTAGGGGCTTACTTTACTATTATAATTATTAACAGCTGCTAATAAGTGGCTAGGCTGCTGCTGCTGCGCTATAATTCACTAATTTAAGTGCCTTAGCTGCCTAGCTAGGAGTGCTCTTATATATAATAGTCTTATTCCTCTGATTCTTAAATAACTATAAAAGCCTCCTTTTCCCCCCTTTTTTTTATGCCTTTTCCTTCCTAATAACTATACTTAAATTATAAGTTTTCCCTTATAGCTAGCTTCTAGTAAGGTTACTGCTCTTTTTTCTCTTCTTTTATTGCTTAGAGTTTTACTAACTTTTATTTATTTTAGCTATTCTTTATTAGTCTACTAACTATCTCTACTCTTATAAATAGCTTCCCTTTTTTTTTTTAATAAACTTTTTATAAGTTCTTTTAGCTATTTCCCTACTTTCTAGCTACTAACTTCTAGTTAGTTTACTATAGCCCCTAAAAATTAAATACCTTTAATAAAACGCCGCTGCTATATTACTGCAGAGCTTAACCCTGCCCCTAATATTATAACTATTACAGTGTAAGTTTTCTTTTATACTTATTAATTACTTAATTTAATACTAATAACCGCGCTCTCACTACTAGTAAGGAGGAGCTTCCCTACTTACAGTATAGTTATTAGGTTTACGCTTAGAAGTTATAACCTAAACCTCCTACTAGTAATAAAGAAGAATATAATCTATAGCCTTAATACATTATAGCAGAGACCCTAGTCCCTATTATATATAGTCCCTCTAATAGTAGGTAGCTTACTATATAATAGCTACTACCTCTACTAATAGGTTTTCTCTCCTTTTTTTTTTTTTTTTATATAAAGGCTAGTACTAAGTACGCTTTCTATAAGTATAATAATAAAAGCTATTATTATATAAGTTAAAGAATTTCTTAGTAACCTTACTTAGTTATT
>SRPW01000415.1:0-22278 GCA_018360225.1 Claviceps pusilla | reverse complement strand
TTTCGTTTTTGGGGTCACGTAGAAAAGAAGAAGAAGAAGAAATGTTCTTTCTAACAAGAGAGGGGGGAAAGGGAGCAAGGGAGAAGGAAGGAGAACTATTTGGCGTCGTATTCGAATCCGTAGATTGGTTTGCCGAATTGGCGGAGCGCGTAGACGACCTATTTGGCAGGTTAGGGGTGACGTCGCGTAGGGAAGAGCGGCGTGCGAATGATGTACGTGAGGAAGGTGACGAAATCAATGGACTGGAGAAGATGAAAATGAAAAGAAAGGGAAAAGGGAGGAGCAGGATGGAGACCATAGAGATGGAAAGGCACATGGCAACATAAACGTACGTCGTTGACCGTCACTGTTTTCGCGTTACGATATTCGACATAAATGACGCAACGCCGAAGAACCTAGACCATTGCATCAATCAGTATTTTCAAGCTTCTGACCAGGCATTGATCAAGCACAACAATAATACAACAGAAAAAGACTCGAAACGAAGAGAAAAGAAAAGATTAGAAAAGAGACCACAGGCCCATTGAACCAAGACTCACCGCCTCCAAACGCTCCTTGAGCGCCGTACGTGCTTCATCGTAAATACTCGCGCTGATGCGCTTCACTCCCCCTCTCCGGGCCAGACGACTGTTTACCTCACATTTTGTCAGAAAAAATGTCTTGCGCTGCATGAAAAAGGGCTGTTTTTTTGTTTTTTTGTTTTTTTGTATCAGCACTTTTTTTCACATACCGTATCGCGGGTTTCGCTAGACAAGGTTAGCGGGCAAGACGGCAATAAAGGACAGAGGAGGGGAATCGGGCACAGAGCAGGCCGTTTGTTTGGTGTGAAAAAAAAAGAAGGAAGGGAAAGGGAAAACATACTTATTCCATGAATGGAGTCACGTAAAATCTTGCGGCTGTGCAATAGGAAGCAAGACTTGTCAGCATGACGAACACAGTAAACAGGGATTTTTTTTTATTGTAACAAAAAAAAAGGGTTTAATATAAATGGAATAAAAAAATAGTAAGAGAGAATGGCAATACGTACTGTCGTTTTGCGCGACCAAGAACAGTTTTACCAGGTATGCCGGCCTTACCACGTCCTGCCGACGACGATGCCGGAATATCCTCTTGGGAACGCGTTTGTGACTGTGTGAGAAGGCTGGACGAAGGCCGCGTGCGCGGCCCGCCCCGAGCAGCATGCGAGGGAGCCATTCCGCACTCGGGGAACAGCAGAGGCGTATCCTTCTAGTTTCCCCGGCCTTCTTTTTCTTGGCGGTACGCCCGGAGAGTGGCGGTAGGATGGGCTTGGGTGTTGGGCGCAGGAAGTTTGTTTCTCAAGACGGAAATGAAGACGAGAACGTGGAATGGGGGGGGAAACGTAAGACGAACACGAGGGGTGCACGAAGAACGTCGGTAAGGATGATGCAGAATATATGCCGGTGAGAGCGGACCTAGAGTGGAGAGGAAAACGAAGGGGAAGATGAAGATGAAGATGATGAAGATGCAGGAATCGCGGCGATATACGAGATTCGATTTGTTGTTTTGATTTTATGCTGCAGAAGTGCTATAAAAGTGAACGGGTGGTGAGGTGAAGATGCGAGCGAGCTGCGACCAATGGCCATGGCCCGTCAGCCGTTGCTACTTTGCCGGGCCGGGACTGGGTGGGGTGCAGACAGCTGCGGACAACTGCTGTTGCCCGGAACGCATAGGTGGAGCCTAGACAACGCGCGGATTATAATAAACCCGCGCTACGCGAGGGCTGCGGCTGTGCACACCATTTATTACTTATTTTCTTTTGCGTGTAAATTACTAGAGACTTAGAATAGCAATAAGATAATCTATTAATTCTAGTGTATTCTACGCATTAGTTATAAGCCTAGGAGGAAGTTAAAGAGACTCCTTATAACTAATACTACACGCCTATATTATTAAATATTATTAAAAATAAGGGAGATAGGTGCTATAGAGCACAGCTTACTAAGGTAGTGGGCTTAGTGAACGTGCACGTACAGATCCACTGCTCTGCAGAGCAAAGCACTGCAGCAAGGTACAGTCTACTATATCTTATAAAATATAGAAGCTTTTGCATTGCTTTTAGCCCTATTTAATTCGCTAAAGAATTTACAATAATAATATCTAATATCTTATATCTAGTATCTAGCTTTATAGGTGTGCGCGGCTGGCAAGAGTGATTAACGGTCCGTATAGTTAGCGGCTATAAGTGTTACGTGCTGGATGTCACACGTAAGTTGGGGGTACTCACACAATAGGTGTGGTACGTTATAAAGTTATAAAGAGAAAGAACACTTAAGTTATAGGTAGGTGGTCGAGTGTATGTATGGTTGAAGTTGTCTCTTATAAGAAGAAGGGGGAGCGGAACCCTCCTATATGTGGTGGGTTCCGCTGTTATATGCAGACCGTAACAATAAGGGGGTTTTTTACTTCCTTCCCTCACATACCCACTAACCTTATTAGTGGATCCCAGTCACTTTATAAACTTAGTAAAGTTATTTAAAAAAAGGTAAAGTATTTTAAAGACTTACAATTTACTCCTTTCTTTAATATAAGGGAGTCTTTAAAGTAAAGCCTTTATAACCTTTATATACTTAAAAGGGGAAAGGCTTTTAATTACCCTTAGAGCGCTATAGTCTTAAAGGGAATAAAAAAGGAGATAAAAAAGATAGTAAAAGAGTAGAGAGAATATAAAAAGCTTATTAGTATTATAAGCCTTAAAAGTAAAAGAAATTTTAAAAGTAACCTTTAAAGAGAGTGCTTACTAAGTATTCTTTTAAAGAACCTTTGTTACGTGCTGGATGTCACACGTAAGTTGGGGGTACTCACATAATAGGTGTGGTACGTTATGAAGTTATAAAGAGAAGGAACACTTAAGTTATAGGTAGGTGGTTAAGTGTATATATAGTTAAAGTTATTCCTTACTAGAAGAAAGGGGGCAGAACCCTTCTATATATAGTGGGTTCTACTATTATATATAAACTATAATAAGTCCCCCCTTTATAGAAGAAAATATAGCTTATTTTAAGCTACCTAAATTAAAAAAAAAAGAAAAAAAAGAAAAAAAAGCAAGTCTATAGTAATTTATATATAAAGTTAAGAAACTAAAAGAAAAAAAAAATAAGCTATAAAAGTCTATATATAGCTAGGTTATATACTAACCTATAGAAGTTATATAAATAAGGAAAAGAAATATATATAAGCAAGTTAGTATAGATATCTATATCCCCTATAGAACTATTAAATTCTCTAAGGTTTACCTCTAGTATACTACTATATTCTACACTATTACTACTTACTTTTATTACTTAAAGATATATTACTATTACTAAAGGACTTAGTGCTGCTAACCTTATTAGCCCTAGAGTTATTAAGGTCTATAGTATAGCTTTAGTATACTATTATAAAGTAAATATCTCTAGTAAGGGAGCGTTAAACTATAGGGTTAGCTAGAACCCTTTTAAAGATTTCCTACCCTTTATAATTAGCTATAGTATTAAGGGTATAAATATTAAGGGTTATTACTATAGCTTTAGCTTCTTTCTAATATTAGGAGAACTCTATATTATTATAAAAATATACTATACTAAGGTTAAGCTTTTATTTAGTTTTAGTAGTACTTATACTATATTAATCCTTTTAAGTATTATTAGTATAAAAGTTATAAGTTATTTTATTAGCTAGTATTTAAATATAGGTAGTAAGTATTTAAACTTTTTTAGTGCTAATATAAAGAACCTTATAATATATACTAGTAAGATATAAGTAATGCTTAATAAAGATACTAGTATAGTCTTCTACTAGTTTATAATAAGTAAAGGGGATATATTTAGTGTTAGAATAGTTATAGGTTTTAGTAAGATAAATAAAGAAATTAATAAGCTATTAGGCTTATAGGATTCTAAAGAGAATAATTCTATTTTAAAGGTTTATTATATCCTTAATATTACTTTTAGTATAAGCCTAAAAGTCTTACTTAATAAAAGTTTTATTAATATAAATAGTAATAATTAAAGGGAGCTAAATAAAAGTATTTATACTAAGTTCTATAATATAGCAAATAAAAACTATATTTAGTTCTAGCAAGCTACTATTTATTAAAAAGCAGTGTAATTTATAAATCTTATAAAGTAAAAAGATTCTATAAAAACTACCTTTAATAAGGTCCTTAGTAGTTATAATATAGTATAATTTAAAAATAAAGGGTTTTTTTATTTATTTTACACTACTTATAGTATTAGCATTATAGTAAGCTTTAAAATATATATTACTTAGCTTAGTAAAGAGGTTAAGTATTTCTTTATAGTCTTAATTAATTTCCTTTTTAGTAGAGAGGGTCTTTTAAGGCAGTATTAATATTATATAGCTAAATATTATAGTTTTAATATTAAGACTAAGGAAACCCTATATAGCTATATAAGAAAGATAATAGTTTTATATAAAAAAGTAGCTATAAAAAGAATAGTAAAGAGTATAGTAAGGTATAGGGAAACACTAATAATAGCAATAAAGAAAATAAAGAGAGTAACTTATAATATAAAGGTAATAATATTATTAATTAAAAGGAGGTTATAAAAGGGTTATAGTAAAGTAAGTTTTTTTATACTTAGTAGTATACTTAGGCAGCTAGGCTATAGCCCTAGCTAAGTAAATAAAGACCTTTAAATATTATTATTTTTTATAACCTAAGGCAGGTACTAGTATAGGTAAGGTTTTCTATATAAATAAAGATATAGTTTTTATAGCTTAAAGTTAAGGACACTTATATACCTTATTTACTATTATTATTATCTAAATATAAGTAGAATCCTATAGGGATTTTATATTCCTAGTAGTAAATATTATAATTATTAAGTAATTCTACTAAACTATTATATTTTCTACTAACTCTATTCTCTTAAGGTAGGTAAGTAATATAGAAAATTAGAAACTACTTACACTTATATAACTATTAAAATTTCTATAATAGAGAACTACTAAAATAATAGTATAAGAAATAATAGAAGCACTAAAATATCTTACTAAAGGGATTAATAGATTTTCTCTTTTATAGTATAGTCTTTAAGCTACTTATAGTAGCTAGCTAGTGTTTTATATATATAAAATACCTTAACTAGGGAGTTAAAGTCTTATCTTTAGTATACTTAGTAGATTTTATTATAGTAAAAGTCTTAGGAATACTTATAGTTTTAATAGTTTATACCTTAGCCTTAATAACCTTTACTTTAAACTAAAGTAATTTAATAAAGGATTTAATAGTAGAAATTAAAGCTATTATAATAAACTTATATTTTTTTAATATAGTAAGGTAGGATTCTATATCCTTAATAGTCTTTACTATAGTTATAGACTTAGTAGCCTCTTTAATTCTAGTATTAACTATTCCTAAAGTATTAGTTTTTATAATATTATAGATATTTATAAGGCCTTTAATGCTATTATAATGTTTTTTAAATATCTTACTATAGTTTGCTATAGAGGATTAGAGAGCTTTTATAGCTATCTTTAATGCTATAATATGTGTAAGGACCTTATTATATATGCCTAATAACTGCTTAAATATAGTAATAGCTACTTAGGCGCTTAGCTTAAGAATCTCTATAAAATAGAACTTACTAACTATTACTAAAAGCCTGCTAAGGGTTCTATTTAAGTAGCTAAAAGCATTACTAATACGTTTAGTAATAATAATAGACTTTACTAAGAGCTTGTTATGCCCAATTCGATGTGTGTGGAAATTCCGATCCAAATATCATATGCACCCTTATTCCGATTTATTACCTAATTAGAGAAGAGTGGCTATTGGAACAAATTGGATATCTATACATTAGTAGTGTGTTATAGAAAGGAAGGTACTAGGGAATAGGGAATATTCCTTTAGGATTTAATAGGGAATTATTCTAAGAAAAAGAAAAGAAAAATAAGTCTTAATTTAGTAATACTACTAGTCCTACCTTTAATTTAAAAGGGAATTTAGATTATATTTACTTTACCTAATTACCCCTAATTTCTATATAACTAGCATAACATTTTAAGACTTCTATTAAGTAATTACCTAAAAGCTAATATAGTTAGAATATCCTAAATATAAACCTATAGTTAAGGAGAATCCTTATTATAGGAATAAGGTCTAACTAAGGAATACACTAAAATAGAGACTATATCTAAGAAATAAGTAATTTAATAATAAATTTAATAGTTAGAGGAGATTTAATGTTTATATATATATAAATAGGAATTAAAAGATACTTTATTAAATTAATTAGAAACTAAATATTATTTCTACTATTCTTATTATTTATTAAATAATTTACACTTTAGTAGTAATAAAGAGGTGTAAGTTAGTAATATTACTAAATTAGAACTAAATACTACTCTATAGAAGTAGGAAGATTAGATTAATAACTTATATTAAGCTATTAATAGTGCACTAAAATAGTATTAATAAGCTTATTAGAAGATTATTCTTACTTATAACTATATAGAACTTAATTACTACTTATATTAGGACTGATTTATAAAAAAAGATTTAGAGAAAAAGGAATTATAAAAGAATAATTAAGAAGGATTCTTAGAATAAACCCTAACTTTAATTAAGGATTCTAGGAATAAAGAGGTTAAATTAGTATAATAACTAGAATTTACTAAATAAAGAGAGGGATAATCTTTAAGAGATTTTTATATTTATCTTAACTTACTTAAGAAGCATTTCCTTAGAGAAAATAAGCAATAAAGGGCTTTATAATTCTTTATAAAACTAAGAGAATCTCTTTATTATTATATTAGAATGCTTACTTTAGAAATCCTAGAGACCTAAAAAGAAGTTATAGAATTAGCTACCTAATATTAGAAAGCCTTTAAATTTAGAAATTAATAGAAAAGAGGAGCTAAATCTACACTTCTAGGCAGTTCTAATTTAAAGAAACCTTAAACTAGTTATCTTAGGAAAAAATAGAATCTAAAAAAAGCTATTGCTTCTTAAAATAAATTTATTAAAAATAATTAGAAATCCTATTAAAATAATAATTAAAAAGTTACCTATTATAGGTATAGTAAAAAGGGATATATTAAACCTTAATATTTAAAAAAACCTAATCTTACTAAAGTTATTAGTATTAAAATAAAGAAAGAAAATTTAAAAAAGAAAAATAATAAAGGAAAAGGGGAAAGGTTAAGCATAATACTTAATGCTTAACTAACTACTTTCTAAGGGTATTATTGCATTTTAAGATAAATACTACTCTATAGAGTAGAAAATTAAAAGTAATATATATAAACCTAAACACTTATACTAAAGCTAATATTATTAGCCTTATATTAGCAAAGAAATAGGGGTTAAAACAAATCTAAGGTACTTTTATTTTAATTATAGCTGCTAATAGCTAACCTATTTCTAGTTTTAATATATAGGCTTTGCCTTTATACTTAGTTAATTTATATAGAATATAATAAACTATTACTTAGTATTATATAGGAATTAAATTATAAGAAGATATAGTTCTACTAAAAATGCCTATATTAGAAGATTTAGATATATTCCTTTAACTAACTATATATATATAGTAGTTTAACTTAAACCCTAACAAATTAATATTATTAAATGCTAAAAATTTTTATAGGGAAGTGGTTTAATTACCTTATATATATACTTTAGTTATAAATTAAAAACCTTTACTATTTAAACTAGAAAATAATAATATTTAAACCTTATTTATAATTCCTAAGGAACTTAAAAATTATAAATAAGTATTTTAAACTAAATTAATAAAAAATTTACCTATTTATTAAAATATAGATTATACTATTAATCTTAAACTAGGAAAATCTCTACTATATAGACTTATTTACCTATTATCCCTAGCTAAACTTAAAGCATTATAAGCTTATTTAGATAAAAATTTAGAACTTAGTTATATTTAAGCCTTTAAAAGTCCCGCTAGCGCATTAATTTTATTTATACTAAAAAAGAATAGTTTATTATAATTATATATAGATTATTATAGACTAAATAATGTTACTATTAAGAATTACTATCTATTACTACTTATTTTAGAAATTTTAAACTATATTTTAAGCACTAAATGGTTTTTAAAGCTTAATATTAAAGAAGTTGTTGGAATCGCTGCATTCTATGACAACGTGGCACAGCTGGGAAGAGCCGGATTCGCGGCCACATTAGCCGCGGAATCCGACTCTTCTGATTGGTCCGCGTGTGCAGAGTTTTCACCGCAGAATCCGACGGCATTTTCGTGGCCTTAACGCTAGCTATAAAATGCCCCTTTTAGATAGCACTAATTAGGATAGAAATTAGACCTTTTGCAAATACCTTCCTAGACCCTATGTTATTACTAAGTCTTAAATCTACCTAGTATTCCTTAGAGAATCACTAGTATTCTAAGGAATACTAACACTAATTAGTGGGTTGCATTTATCCTTAGGATACATTACTCTATAGATTTGTAAGGATTTACTTAGAAGAGATAGAACTTCTATTGCGCTTATAGGGAGAATTTATACTAAAAAAAGATAAATTCCTTTGCTAGTTTAGCTAGTATTAGACTTCTAGAAACATAGCTTTTTTATAATAGAAATAGATTCCTTTGCTAGTTTAGCTAGTATTAACCTTCTAAAATATAGAATTCTTTGTGATTTATACTGTCATCTACAGGAAAACCCTTGTTTATCTTACTAACTAACCCTTTATTATACTAAAGCTTATATAGGGATTATAAGACTAGAACGCTGAATCTTGACTAAAGCCAGTTAAAAACCACATAGAATATCTAATTATAAGGATGTCTTCACATAGAAGTAATAAGGAATTCTAAGATTTGTTAAGGAATCTTATATAAAGTGCCCCTAATACCACTTTATTATAAGTGTTACTAAATTCCCTCCCTAAGATTATATATAAATATATAAATATTCTTACCCTAGAATGGAAAGTATGCTAGGATAATATACTAGAAAAATATAAGGATTAGTAGTATATTAATAATTAGGCTGCTTTTATCCTTTACTAGTATAATATTTTAAAGTAGAAAAACCTTTAACTCTTTAATACTCTCTATAAAGACTTTAAAGGTTAAACTACTAATAATTTTTAACGAATTCTAATAACATTATAAAAGGACTTATAGAATTTCCTTCTTGCTAATAGTGTACTAATTTTATTAATAAGAGGTTCGTAATACACCACTTCCCTTACCACTCTTATTAATGCATTAGAAGAGCAGATTAAACGCTGGTTCCCTAGTTAATCTATATAATACTAACTATAAATTCCTATTCCCCTATAAGTAAGAAGCATTATTAATGATTCCTAATTAATTAATTAATAGATTTATAAGGAATTTAAGTTACTAGACTTACTAATATAGAAAGCTTAGGTAAAACCACTAGAGGGGTTAACGCTGCTAACAAACCTAACCCCTAACTAAATCCGCTATATTCTTAAAGAAATTAATAAAAACTATATAATTAATAAGAAATATAGTAGGAAACTGTATAACTTTATTGTTCTAAAGATAAATATCTTTAAAGATTAATGTATATAAAACAACGTTTTATAGACATTATAGGCAAGAGCTTTTCTAATTATACTAAAAAAGGATACTCTTACCTACTATTTTAATAAACTTACTAAAAAAGGATTAGTAATCTATAACCTTACTAATACTATTAGGAATCACTTTAAAACTAAGAGTAATTAGTAGTTCTATTGCATTAAATAGAATAGCATTTCCCTTTAGAAGGTTATTGCTAATAACCCTAAGAAGACTAAGCTCTAATGCCTTAACTAAATATTAGAATAACTTTGCTATATTTATTATAGAATCTTTAATGCTTCTATAGTAAATATAAAGCTCTAGTAATAGCTTATTGCTGCTATTAGTAGTGTTTCTAAATGTAAGCTTACTATATTTAACCTCGCTCTAACTTATAAAGGAGTTATTAGAGACCTTTATAAATGCTTACACACTAATAAATTAATTAAAATATTATAATAGCTATCTTCTATACTAAATGCAACGAAAGACAATAACAAAACAATGTTTACTAATTAGCAATATAAATAACTATTTAATTGGCGCCCTAGTGGCTAATTACTATAAAAATCGCACTTTCTATGCAAATGTTTTGTATATTAATAAGTAGGATATTAGTTAATATCCTATATAAAATAGAAATAGTAGAAAGCTAAGGATTCCTAGTAGAAGAGTAAGAACTATAAAGGAATTCCCTCTAAACGTAGCTTTAATGCGTTTCTCTTTAAATATAAGGGAAAACCTAAGGTAACTAACACTAAGGAAGACAAGCACCTAGCTTAGGAGGCATTAAATACCTATATTACTGCACTAATAAGTAATACCACAACCCCTAAGCTAATATTTATATAATTTCTTATGCATTTACTACTAAATCTATCTAAACTATTTAATTAGATAGATTTCTATAAGAAATTAACCTTTTCTTAAGCCTAATCCCTTTTATACACACTTAAGAATAATACAACTACTTATAAATTATCTAGTATAACCCCTATAATATAGGAGGAAACCCCTAAAATAGATTGCTTTATCTTAAATAACTAATATTCTAGTAATATTTTCTATAGAATTATGCTAAATATAGGAGCAGTAGGGATTTCTACAGTAGGAGCACTATAAGCTATAGCTTTATAAAGGATTATACTGCATCTAAAGATTAAGCCTACTAGCTAATATATAGTTAACTTTAGCGTAGGTTTAGTAATTTCTTTAGGAATCTTACGCGTTCCTACTACCTTTAGAACTATTAAATTCTATATTCTTAATATAGCTACTCCCTTTCTATTCTATATTTTTAATATAAATTAAATAAATATAAAGCTTAATAACCTTAAGAATGTGCTAATTTAAGGCATAAAGAAGGTCCTAATTATATAGAAATAGGGACACCCTTAGTGGATTCTACAGCCTAACAAAGCTACTGCCTTCTACCTCTTAGAGGCTAAAATACATTAATTACACTAATATTTTAGCTATCCTTTAATTACTAGACTTATAAAGCTATTATAAAGAGCTAGTAAATTAGTAACTAGCGGGATTATTAAGAGACTCTTCTATAAATGCTATTAATACTAACTTTATAGCAAAGCCCTAGGATGATTTAAGTTTACGCTAAAAGATAATATAGACTTTAACTATAAGATTATTATTAATATTCTCTAAATTAATAATAAACCTATGCTATATATTATTAACGCAGTAACTGCATTCTAAGCTACATGCTTCCTTAAGCCTTAGAAGTAAAAGGCCTAAGATATGTAGAATGTATTAAAAGAGTGCTAGATTAATACTTATTTAGGTTCCCTAAATAATATTATTTATAATACTAGAAAGAACTTTACTTCTATAGAATTCTGGTATATTACACGCTAAATAGCTATTAATATAGAAGAGGTTCCTATTAAGGCATACTATAGCATTAGAAAGGTTAAGAGATATTATGCCCCCCTCTAAAGAGTATATAATATTATTAAAAATAAGGTAGGAGACCTCCTTAGCCCTTTCTAGAGACTGTAGATAGCTATTAAAGCCATTAATAACTCTACTAGACCTAATAGCCTTATGCTAACTTTGCTTATATTTAGGGTATATCTATAAATATTATATAATTCCCCCCTAAGTCTTTTAATAGTGTAAAGAGCTACTTTACTATAAAAAGCTACTAATAAAGCTTAGCGTTGCCTTATATAAAGGCAAGTCTCTAACGCCCTTAATATATAGAATAGTCTAAATACCCTCCTATTACACTTACTGCTGCTGTAATTAGAAGTCTGCATTTAGTATAAGAAAGAAGGTTAGTATAGTCCTTATAGATTACTATTATCTAATTGCAAGACCTATACTATAGAATTACCCTATAGACCTATAAAATTCCGCTTAACAGTAGTGAAGCTATACTACTATAATGTAAAAGAGCCTATAAATGTAGAAGAAATTAACAATAAAGATAAGGAAAATGATATAGAGAATACTAATATAAATAAGGGTTAATTACTGTAAGAACTACTGCAATAAGGATACAGAAGACCTAGAAAGCACCTACTTATTCTAAATTATACTAAAGATTTTAACTAGAATAATAAAGAACTTAGCACTGTAAGTTTTCTTACTAAAAAAGAGAAAGGTAACTAGGAGCTAGTAGTTAACCTATATAGGTAGGGAAAGATTACTACTAAGGGATAACTATTTAAAGTATTTAATTAAAAGAAAATTAATACTTTACTAATAAGAGATATCTTTAAATTTATTATATTTAATAAGGAAGAGTATAGTAATTAGTGCCTTTTCTGCTCTTAAATAGTAAGGGAAATTAAAAGGAAAGGCATAGATAAGCTATATAAGAAATTAAGGCTAGTAATATAAGGCTATAGCAACGCAGAAAAGGCGTGGATTCTAACATAATCCCTAACGATTTAATAAGCAAGCTAAAGGCTTATTATTATATTAGCACCTTCCCTAGCAAAAGATTATATCTTTTTATAGTTATAGGATATTATGTAAGCATATGTTTAATTAGAAACAATACTAAATTGCTCAATTATTGCTAAATTACTAATATAAATCGCATATTTATACCTAAAGGATACTATAATAGAAGTTATAAAGCCTCTCTATAGTATTACTAAAGCTAGTATATATTAGTAGGCAACCTATTTCCGCTACTACTGTGAGAAGCTAATAATAATTACTTCTATGTATAACCTATATTTCTTAATAGCATTTAATGTAATTAAATGCTTTAGTGTAATTAGTATATAAATAGACAATACCCTTAGTCTTAGTAATGTAAAGTTTTTAAAGATAAAGGAATTAGAATTAAAGAAGGTAGGATTTATAGCAAAACCTAAACAAATCTTAACGCTAACTAAACCCCTTATCTTTAATAGGTGTATCTTATATAAATTTAATGGAAATTATATTAAACTCCGTTAAAAAGGGTAAAGTAAGAAGCTTAAGGTTATTAAACCTAATAAGCTAACTATAAAGCAATAATATATTAAATAAAGAGCGTAAGGAGCGTATATATTGTTGGTTTGTTAACCAGAGGCTGCATTTAACCTCTCTGTTGCTACACAAGTCTAAAATCCTAATAAATCTAATGTAAATCATTTAAATAAAAGGATTTAGTGGTAAATGTAGCATTACAACTATGGATTAAGGTATATTCTACTTAATCTTACTGCTATAGCTTTATATATCTTTATAGATAGTTCCTTTATAAATAATAAAGACCTTAGCTTATAACTAGAATATATAATTATCCTTAGTATTAAAGAAGCAGGAATTAGATTGGATTTTATGCTAAAAGGCAATATTATAATGTATAGCTTTATAAAAAGTAAAAGAGTTATAAGGAGTGCTCTTGCCTCTAAGCTATACATAATGGTCTAAGGCGTAGATATTACCTATATAATTAGTATAACGCTGTAGACTATTATATAAAAGCTATAAATTCTACTAATACTAATAATTATCTATATAGATTCTCTCTTATTATATAAGTGTATTATAAGGTTAGGCACTATAAAAGAAAAGAGACTAATAATTAATATTATAGCACTGTAATAATTATATAAAAGGCAGGAAATTAAGGAAATTAGATAGATTAATAGCAATAATAATATTACTAATGCTATAATAAAATCATCACTAAATTAAGCCCTTAAGACCTTTATTAATAGGAATAAGGCTATAATTTATATAAAGGGATAGGTAAAGCGTGTAGAGAAGAAGGAGGAAGCATATAGGAGAGAGAAGGAATACTAGGGATATAAGACAGAATTCTTATTCTTATTAATTATCTAATTAGATAATTAACCGTAGTTTTTAGGTAGATTTTCGCATAACTTGTGAGCGATTCCTCTTTTTCCACAAAAGAGAGAATTCTAAGTGTTAGAATCGCTGTATTCTATAACAACGTAGCACAGCTAGGAAGAGCCAGATTCGCGGCCACATTAGCCGCGGAATCCGACTCTTCTGATTGGTCCGCGTGTGCAGAGTTTTCACTGCGGAATCCGACGGCATTTTCGTGGCCTTAACGCTAGCTATAAAATGCCCCTTTTAGATAGCACTAATTAGGATAGAAATTAGACCTTTTACGAATACCTTCCTAGACCCTATGTTGTCACTGAGTCTCAGATCCACCTAGTATTCCTTAGAGAATCACTAGTATCCTAAGGAATACCAACAGAAGTATATTATTATATTTAAATTACTTAAGGAGATAAATAAAAAACTACTTTTTATACCTATTATAGGCATTATAAATATTTAGTTATGCCCTTTAGATTAACTAATATACCTACTACTTTCTAATACTATATTAATTAAGCCCTTTAAGGTCTTAATAATACTATATATATTGTTTATTTAAATAATATTTTATTATTATTACACTAGTCAGGCTTGTGAGCCCAATACTAGTACCACCGCTACTTAAACTATATAGGAAAAACCCTAGCATAGAGAGGAAAACCTATATATAACCTTTTTCTGTGTTCTGCAGCGGAGCTATAGTAGCTCCGCGCCGGTTCTGATTGTAAGAAGTGGTGCGCTGCTAGCTAAACTTAACTAGCATTATAGGAGAGTGTATAGTGTAAAATAGGAAACTTAAGCGCTTAGCCTATTATGTAGCTTCCCTCTGCCTTTATGCCTATACTATACTAGGTACTACATTATATTATATTCTTAATATCCTTAGCTTATTAATTTTATAAGCTTTTTATAAGCTAAAACTAAGGGATACACCCTATTAAAATAAGCTACTTAGTAAGAGTAGTTACTAACTTATTATTTTTAAGAGCCTCCCTAACTTTACGCTAGTTTTATACTAGGTGCACGCTTATATTAATAGGGCAGAGATAGTTAAAATTTTTATAAGATAGTAAAACATAGTAGTAGTCTTTATTATTAGCCTAGTAGCTATATATTAGCAATTCTACCTTAGAAACGCATTAGCTAAAAAGAAAGGCATTAAGTTTAATTTATTTTATATATATTTATATAAGCACTATAGATTTATACTTAGTAAGGCCTAAGTAAAGGTAAATAACTTTAGTAGTAAAGGTAAAGTTAGGGTTAAGCTTTGCTGCTATATAGCTAATATAAGTTTAGTATGCCTATATAGTAGTTTTTTCTTAGTGCTAGTAGTTCTTCTATTCTAGGGTAAGTGCTTTAGTTAGGGATAGTTCTAGCGGGTAGTTATAGGGCTAGTTTAGAAATAGTATATAGTTTAGGCAGTTATTCTACTATAGCAGGTATTTATATCTTTAGTATACTAGTCTACATTAGAGTTAAGCCGCTATTATAGTATATATACTGTATATTTGCTTAGCTAACCTATTAGCCTTTATTTATTAATAAAAGTATAATAAATAATAGTTAAGGTAGAGGTTAATTAGAGCTACTACTGCTTTAGTTTTAACTAAAGTATATAGTATAGCCTTAAAGGCACTAGTTACTATTCTAAGGCACTTAGTTTATTTAGAAATAAATGCCTTAGCTATACCCTATACTTTACTACTAATATTAGTAGGGGTATAGTGCAATCCTATACTATATATAATAATGCTCTAAATAACCTATATATATAGAAGCCTTATATTATATAGTAAGCATCCCTAAGTTAAAGCTACTAGTAATATAAGAGCAAGCTACTACTATAGTAGTTTTAACTTAACCTTGTTTTAGTATGCTTTTTAATAAAGTTTATAATAAACCTATACCCTAAGGAAGTAGGTAAATTAGATTAGTTATACTATATTAATACTAAGCTAGACTAGTATTATAATAATAGTGCATTATTTAGTGAAGTATATAAGTTTACTCTTTTCTAAGTTAAACTTAAGGCCTAATTCCTTAAACTACTCTTAGTAAATTAATTATATAGCCTTAAGGCAGTCCTATATCTCCTTTACTGTTTATTTATATACTAGTATATTTATATTATTAGAAAATCCTATAATAAGCATAGATTATGCTGCTTAGAGCTTTATATATAATAGAGTAATATAAAGTAGGAATAGAATAAGAGAGATAGGTAACCCCTATAGTACCCTTATAGTTATAGGTAGGGGGCTAGTGGATTTATTATTAAAAAAGAGGCTAGCTATATATTTAGTAGTAAAGGAGCGGGTCTACGCTATAATCTATGCAGGGATGCTAGTGGTAATAAGGGTATAAGATAACTGCTTATAATAGATAGTGTTAAAGGCTACTAATATATCTAACTAAAGTAGCAATGTAATGCTACTGTAGTACTATACTGCTTGCACTAATTCTACTAAGACGCTTAGCATAACTTCTATTAATCTATTTACCCTATTGCCTATTTATAAGTTAGGTAATGCCTTACCTAACTTAGCTATAAGGGTAAGCTAGCTTACTACTACTGCTTTTAATACCTTTCTAATAATACTAAAAAGTAAGATAGAGCACTAGGCTCCTACCCTTTATTATTCTACTAGGGTTTTGCCTAGTTTGCGTAGAATAACTACTTTTACCTTCTAGAATAGCGCTAGGTAGTAGCTAATATAGCAGTATATATTAAGTAGGTATGTAAGGGTTCTAGCTAAGGGCTTGCTATATACTTTAAGGTAGCTAGTAGAAAGTTTATTAAGTTTAAGCGCCTTCTAACTTACTAGGCTTTTAATAATACTATAGATTTTATTAGCATTAAAGTAGTCCTTTATTAGGAATGTTGTGGCATTAAGGCAGTTATTAAGGTTATTTAGTATATTATTTAGCTAGGCCTAGGAGGAAGGGAAGAAATAGTTAGCTAGTGTAGCTGCTTTCTCTTAGTATAATTTAGCAATAGTGGCGCCTAGTCCCTTACCTTAAATAAGGGTTAGGATTTGCTATTATTCTAGTAGTAGTTTACTATAGAGCTATACCTAGCGCTTAAGTTTCTATAGGCTTCCTTAGCATATAGTTACTGCCTTAATAGTAAAGCACTAAGCACTATGCTATTTATTGCTAATAACTTAGTTCTATGTCTAGGCTACGTTAGTAGTGAGTTACTAGTTCTCCTTAGTATAGAAGGTCTGCCACTACCTTAGTGTTTTCTTTATATTCTAGGTAGCTTTTTTAGTGTAGTAGTTTTACTATAAATTTAGCTTAGGGCTACCTTAGGGTTCCCTTAGGACTGCTAGATCTATAATAGCTTAAAGCTTAGCTATTATTTATTTTATGTAATTATTAACTTTTACTAGTGTATAAAGCAGAGGTTTAGTAAGTTTATAGCGGAACTGCGTTACTGCCTTAGCTATTATAAGATTATTTTCTATATATAGCTACTTAAAATAAAGTAAATAGTTACTACCTAGCCTTAGACTAGCGCTAATATAGATTAACTATAGTATATAATTAAATCTAGTAAGGTTTAGTTTTCCTAGGAAGTTAACTTCTATATTATTAGTAACCTATATATAGTTAATAGTGCTATCCCTTTTACTCTATATTCTTTAGGTTACTTTGCCCTATAGCATTATAAGTCTAAGCTACTATTACATTACTATTATAAGGAGTGTATTACTTCTTACTAAGGTTTATCTATAATAGTTCTAAAGTAGGTAGTATTAGTTAAAGTCTTTAATAAAAATACTATAGCCTAAAGGTAGGGCTACTATAAAGTTAAGGAGGGGTAATATTTAATTAGGTTTATAGGTAGGGGAGTATATTAAATAGATATAGTATTTTATTAGTATTATTAAGCACTAATCCTTACCTATATACATTAACTATGCCTTAGCTCTATACTAGTAGTTTATATAAATTATAGTTTAGCTACTCTAAGCAGTAAGTTAGAAGCGGCTAAGGCTAGGGTTAGGTAGTTTGCTATTTATAGTTCCTAGCTTTTATATTACTATTACATTAGCTTTAAGTTAGGTTTCTAGCGCTAGATATATAAGGTAGGTTTTCTTCTATATGTTTTAGTATATAACCTTTATTATATACCCTATATAGTGTGTTAGGTTAGGCTTAGCTTGTTTAGTGCTATAGTAGCTATAGGTTATTAACTTAGGAAGGCCTCTATAGCAGCTTATAAGCGCTATATTAACTCTAGTTTAGTGTTAGAGAGGTAAGTGTATAGCTTACTAACTTACTTCTATAGTAAAGCCTTCTATAATAGTAGATTGCTTATATCTCTCCTCTAGCTATAGCTAAATACCTCTATTTAACTATCTTTCTCTAGTGTAGGAGGTTTAGTAAAGGCTAGGGGCTATGCTAGGTATATAGTATATATATGGTTTTATTATTTATTAGTAATATTATATATATAAGACTATATAGAGTAAGGTCCTAAGTAGTTAATATAGCGTTTCTATATAGCTTCTAATAGTGCTAGGTATAATTATTTACCCTTCTTATGCTAACTAAATATATAGTAGCTACACCTTAGGGGCAATACATAGTATGCGGCTATATAGCTGAATTTAAAGCACCTAAAGTATTATTAGGGATAGATAGTGTTATTATAGGGCTTAGCTTTAAATATCTTAGCTTTATAAATAATTCTAGTATAGTATAGCTTATTTACTATATTAACTCTATTAATAGTAATAATTAAGGGGGATTAGGTTACAGTGCTATATAGCTTCTATACTATAACCTTTACTAAACCCTACCTATTAGCTATAATTATATTTTAAAGGATATTATCCTTCTCTTAGTTCTATATATAGTATATAGGAAAGCCCTTAATAATAATACTAAATATATATTAGTTTAGTATTACTTTTAGACTAAAAGCAGTGCTAATTTAAGCTATATTATTAGTATAAGGCTTAGCAGTATTTTAGAACGTAATTATAGTGTTGCTACTATAGAGGTAATGCACTACTATAGTAGTATTAGTATTAGTAGCTTAGTTAATAGTAGTAATGGTTTCTTTAGGTAAGCAGTTTTATATAGCTTTAGCTATTATACTACCTTTAATAATAGTTTTATAGTAAATATAAGGTAGTACTGCTACTATTATAGCTTAAATCTATTAGATAGGTAGTTAGGTAATACCTTTAGTAGTAATGCTAGCCTAGCTTAAAGCTATTGTATTCTTAGTGCTAATAGCCTTTTTTACTACTTATTTAATAACTTCTTCTAAGTTTTTAACTATAATAGGCTTATTAAGTAATAATAAAGTTAATACTATTAATGTTTTAGTGTAGGTCTAAGGCGTAAGGAGGCTGCATTAGGCATACGTTAAGGCTATATTATTAATATAAAGGATAATATTCTATATACTCTCTAGTACTATAGCTAGTATAAGTTTAGCTATCTTATTGTATTTAATAGTAAGGTAGTCTAGTATTTGCTTATATATAGGTAGCAGTATAGAAGCAACTTAAGGTACTATTAATATAAAGCTGCCCTATTCTATAAATAAGTAGTAGTAGCTCTGCATAAGGCTATGATTCCTACTATTAATATCTATTAGCATTGCCTTATCCACTACGCCCACGCTCTAGCACTAATGCGCTATTAGAGATAGGGTAAAATAAATATAGCAATTCTTTTTCTACACTTTTTAAGAGGTTTAGAGTCAGTTCTGCGTTGCTATAGCGGTGCGGGCGAATTCGCGAAAAGTTTGCTTCTAAATAATATTTTAGTTTTCTTAAAAACTTATAAAGAATATACTAAGTATTTAAAATAAGTTCTAAATTAACTTAAAACCATAGATCTATTTATATATCTAAATAAATGTAAATTTTATTAGTAATTAGTTAAATTCTTAGGTTTTATTCTTACTAGTAAAGGAGTTTAAATAAACCTAAAATAAGTTAAAACTATTACTTATTAGCCTAAACCTAAAACCTATTAAGATATTTAAGTCTTCTTAGGATTTTATAATTTTTATTAATAATTTATTTATAAATATTCCACTATTATATCTCTATTAACTACCCTTTTAAAAGAAAGCTAAAATAGGAAAAAACTAGAATTAGTGTAATTAGGGGAAGAGAAATAGTATATATATTAAACCCTTAAAAATGCTTTTACTTAAGCTTCTTTACTATTTTATATTAATTCTAAACTTCCTATTTAAATTAAAATAAATATATTAAAATTTACTATTGCTAGTATTTTATTATAACTAGATTTAATAAGTAATTACTACTTAGTAGCATTCTAGTCTTAAAAACTATAATTAGCTAAAACTTAATATAGTACACTAGACTAAGAAATATTAGCTATTATTAAATTATTTTATTATTAAAAATATTATATAAAGGGAGTATCTATAAAAATTAAAGTATTAACTAACTATTTTAACCTTTAATTCTTTATAAAAACACCTAAATTAAATAGTTAGTAATCTTACTAGTGTATTTTCCTTACTCCTTATAATTTTGTTATTTAATACTAAAAGGGAATAACTAATTCTACTAACACTCCTTTATAATAGCTAGATTATATAATATAAGAAATAGAAAATACTAATAAATTAATGTTAGAATTATATGCTAAGGTAGTATAACTTAATATTATTATTATATTAAAATCTATAAAAATAAAAATCTATATAAAAATTAATGCTCTTTATAGTAAGAGCTTAGTAAAGGATATAGGATCGCTACCTTATTCTAACTTAATTAAGATTAAATTATTAAAAAGGATAGAATCTCCCTATAATTTAAGTAACTTAGAATTATTACTAAATTTAATTAAAAGAGCTTAAAATTTAGATATATAAACCTAAGACTAGCTAAAGCAAATCTATAGCTATTAAGATTTATAATAGTTTATAGATAAAAATAGAATCTTAAGACATTAAAATTAAGTATTTATTCCTAATTTAGAAGCACTTAAATTAGTTCTTTTTTAAATATACTATAATAATCTATTAGTAGGATATTTTAATATAAAAAGAATAGTAGAACTCCTTAAATAGAAATTCTTTTAAATAAATTTATACTTAAACATTAGAAATTATATTAAATTCTATACTATTTACTAAAGAGTTATAGTAAAATAGTATAAGCTATATAAATAATTAGAAAATTTACTAATTCTTAATAAACTTTAGATAGAAATCTTTATAGATTTTGTTATAGGTTTACTAGAAACAATCTAGAAGAAACAACTTATTAATTCTATTCTTATTATTATAAATAGATATACTAAATATATTATATTCCTTTTAGTAAATTATTTAATTACTACTACTAAACTTACTAAATTATTCTATAATAAGATTAAGCTTGTCTTTAGCGCACTAAATAGTATTATATCTAACTAGGGTAGTGTTTTTACTAGTTAATTCTAGTTAGAATTATACTTTACTTCTAAGGTAACGCACTAATTATTAATAGCTTTTTACCCTTAAATAAATAAATAAATAGAAAGAATAAACTAAACGTTAGAATATTACTTATATGTATTTATTGCTAAATTAGAATATATATAGCTATTACTACTAAAACACGCCTAATTTGTATATAATAATTCTAAAAATATAACCACTAACACCTTACTAAATATAGCCTTATTTAGTTATAATTCTAAGTTTTATATAATTAAGGATAATTTATTATAAAGGGGAGTACCTAAAGCTAGAAATTAAGTATAAAAACTAAATGTATTAAGAAGCAGATTAGAAATACACTAGATATAGATTAATAAATTGCAAACTAAGTATTATAATTAAAAATACTAAGAAATAACCTTTAAAAGGGGGGATTTTATACTATTAAGTATAAAAAACCTATAATTTAAGCAGGGAAAATAGAAACTACTTTCTAAATTTATTAGGCTATTTTGGATTTTAGACAAAATTAGAATATAAGCATACTAGTTAGCACTACTAAACTAATTATCCTAAATATATAACGTATTCTATATTAATTCACTTAAAAAATAAATCTTTAGAAATAAAGGAGAAAAATAAATCCTACCTATTTCTAATTTAGATAATAACTCTAAGGAATAGAAAGTTAATTAGATTAAATTACACTGTTTTCTCTAAGGGGAATTATATTACCTAGTTAAATAAAAAGAATAGCTATTTAAATATAATTAGTAGCTAAATACTAACGCGCTATAGAATGCAAACTAGTTAGTAAACAAATACTATATATCTTTATTTAAATTTAAAAGAAATAGAATTTATAAGGGACCCTAGAAATGTAGTAGACTGCGTAAATATCCTTTAGAATAATCTTAGAAAATCCTTATAGAAAACAACTATTATTTATATTTACTAAGTATTTATCTTATATTTCTTCTATAGAATTTT
>SRPW01000414.1:0-22329 GCA_018360225.1 Claviceps pusilla | reverse complement strand
CAACACACCACCATCATAATCAAACATACCCCCATTAACCTACATCGTCATTAAAAGAGGAAAAAAAAAAAAAAAAAAAAAAAAAAAAGAAGAAGAAGAAGAAGAAGAAAAAAGAAAAGAAAAGTCCATCCCATCTCAGCTAAGCAGATGGATCAGACTCAACCTGGCCACCACCACCACCACCCTCCTCTTCTTCCCCCCCCTGCGGCGGTGCCTCGACAGGCAGCTCGACATCCTTGACCGGATGCAGCAGCATGGGCGGGATACACATTCGTCCCTCCCCGCCAGGCATGGCCCCCACGCCGCTGCCGCCGTCGCCCCCCCGGGTCTCATCGACAGTCTGCTCGAAATCTTCGCCGCCGTCGTTATTGACCTTGAGACCGACCCAGCGCTTGTACAGGTTGGGCGCGAAGCCAGAATTATAAAACCACGACAGACCCTTGAGGTTGTGCTCCCGCTCGCCATAAATGCTGGTTCGGGAGCCGCCACTGGAGCCGTCCTTGCCGGCATTGTAAATCTTCGCCATGTAGTCGACGGGCCATCGGCGGTCGACGTAGACGGGGTGCGGCGCCGAGACGGCCTTGTAGCCGTGCTGGAGGGCGACGGTGGCGGGCCACATTTCGGGAAAGGCGAACTGCTTCTTGTAGGCCGTCATCCTGTGCATCTTGATGAGGAGACGACGCGACATTCGGCTCGTGGTGATGATGGCGGCGCGGCGCGGCGGGAGCGGCTGCTGCGTGCGGTTGTAGCCGGTGATGTCGTCCTTGAGCATCCATGTCGTTCCCTCGGGATCGAAGATGGGGTTGAGCGAGATGTAGTCTGCCTCCTCGCCGACGCCCCAAGCGTACTTGTCGGCTTCGTAGGTGGTGGGAGGCACGGGATCGTCCTCGGTCTCGAACCAGTCTTGTTCGTCCGACGGCCGGACAGGTCCCCAGATCATCTTGGAGCCCTTGGAGCTGCCGGGGCCTGCCGGGTGAGAATGAGAAGGAGGAGGCGTCTTATCGGGGCCCGGCATCTTTTGCCATATATTGTCCGCGCCGACAACGCCCATTTCGCTTTGCACGCGAGACATTTGAGAGAAGTCCTCCCAGGTCCCGTGGACGCTGGGAAAGTAAAAGCGCGAGCTGCGCTCCCACAGGCCCTTTCTGGGCTGCGCCTGGGCCCATTGCTCGAGCTTGGTGACGAAGTCGTAGTAGTGTCCCGTGTAGCGTATGTCCATCTCCCACTGCCAAAAGTAGTCATACTCTGGGTGTTGGTACGCGAAGTGCTGCATGGCCATGGTCAAGCCTCGGTACACGCCATGGACGGGCAGTTCAGGGCCACGAGTCCAGAGATCGTACACGCCCTGGTACAAGGCCAGCATCTGCGTCTCGGTCCAGAGGGTGACGAGCCCTCGGAACTCCATCGGAATGGTTTCATTGATGCGCCTCTCGTAGGCTTCGCGGTCAGCCCAAATCGGGTGCTTGCCGTCGTCTTTGACCTGGACCAGAAGATGGACATCATACCGGCCTCCCGATGCCATGGAAAGTTCGGCAATCATGGACCGAATGTTGGCAATATCGTCTTCGCGGAAAAGATATTCATCCCAGCATCTGACAACCACGGCCGTGCGTGGTGTGGTGCCATGGCTTACGGCAGTCTTGGTGCTGTCGGTGCTGTCGGAGCCATTGCCGCCGTCGGCTCTGTCGATGCTCTTGATGAATGTAGATTCATCAGTGTCCGTGTTTGTTGTGCTGTCCGCTCTCTTGCTCGCGATGCTTTCAGACGTGGATTCGCCGCCAACATAGAAGCCGTGTGGTGATGCTGTCGACGACAACGACGACCCCAAGGCCTTGTAACGACCAGCATTTGCGTCGAAGCATCGACGCTGCACATCAGCCCAGTCGACCTGGCGATAATCCACCCGAGGCGTCGTTTCCCATACAGAGTCGAATCCTTCCATATCTCCGTGTTCACCAGTGCTTAGACCGCCATTTCTCTTGGAGTATCCGAATCCGTAGGGGCCGTAGCGGCCGTATCGTTCAAAGCAAATCTCTTCGGGCAACTTGAGCACTTCGTATGACCCCGCCACATGTTCAGGAAAGCCGTGCGGCCGGCCATTATGATACCGCAAAGGCGGGACTCGGATTTTCCTAGCGGCATCGATAAAACATTCCTGAACACCAGACTCCACATTGGCGGCGGGATACTTGTCCCACGACAAGCTCGATGGCGGCATGCTTGACTGAGAAGCTTCGTCCCGCTTCGTCGTCTTCTTTTCGGAAGGCAATGATGATGAGTGTGTAGCAGCAGCAGCCGCAGTCGCAGGCTCGTGGGGATAAGACGGTTCGCTCTCAGTAAAATGCTTGAGCGTTTTGATTCCACCATAGTACCGTTCCAGGAAGGGGAACTTTTCCCAGACGTGCGGCCGCGGCGGGCCCGTCTTTACTTTGCCGTTGGCCACCTTCCAGTTCTCGACCTGACTGGCTCGTATGAGGCTGAGAATCATGAGGACAATGGCGAGGACCACGCCGAGAACCACATATCGGGTGACCTTTGCCGGTAGTCGGTAGGGATAGATGCTGGACATTTTCTTTTGTTTGAGGGGCTGGAATGATGCCTTTTGTTTCGGCGGGAGTAGCAGCAGCCCTCTCGGTGTTGCGCCTGCGCCCGACGCATTTCTTGAACCGTACGAGGAGGAGGACTCTGAGTGGTATGAGCCCTCAGACTCTCCTTCGTCCGAGTAGTCGTATTCGTCGTCTGAATATCTTTCTTTGGAGTGACTATTTGTGGTCTGATAGTAAGGGAGACGCTGCTCGCGGGACCGGAGGGGATTAGAGAGAATCCCCATCGCGGCGAGTGCTCGAGCACAGGGACTGTTGACAAACTACATGATTAGGACCACAATGAAGAGGAGGAGTTTTTTTCTGCAGAGTTTTGTCGAATTTACACACCTTGTGATGGTTCTGTAGATCTGAATCAGAGACTGGTCTGTCAATGATCCAGTTTGGCGGCTGGTCAGGAATGCGGCAAGTCAACGGGGATGGTGACCGACGTGATCCACGTGTCTGAGACGGCAATGACGGAAAAATGCCTGTTTGCGAATCAATGCCGCTCGGACGACATCAGTAGAAGATGAAAGCAAAGGCAAACTTGGGGGAAGTTTTTCGATTTTCGAGTATCGGGCCTGACGAGTTCTATGCCTGCCTCGCGTGGGCCTGAAGTTTGGTTGTTGCCGTGATTTGTTTTGCTGGGACCAGGCGGCAGTTTCAGTTGCCCAGCAACAACCAAAGCCAGCCCATGTCTCCCGAGCCCCACACGACACGCGAGCCAATCCATCGACGACCGAGTTGCACAAATAGGACGTACATCGTCTCAACAAACATCCATCATGTGCCGGGTTGGGTGAGAAAGGAAATGTGTACAGATTCAAGTATGCAAAAGCCTTTGATATTGCCTCCAAAAAAGCAAAACCCATGCCACGAGATCGGAAACGAAAAACATTGAAAAGCAAACGCCGCAACGTCATCCCTTCGAGTTTCGACCATATCCCATCCGGGAACGACACAAGCGATCAGTCACGCCACTGCGGCTTCCGCCAGCCGAATGACAGCACGGGGTCTCGTCAGCCCAGTGTCATGGGCGGAGAATGGGGAACCTTGAAAAACTCGTTTTCTTCAACACGAGGCCAATCGCGTTGTCTACTTTCGACAGCCTGTCGATCTTTCCGAGCCAACCGCAGCCAGGTCAAGTCACGCGGACAATCGTCGCAGAAAGAATACGAAGCACTCCCGTGGAATAGATACATGTAGGTCTACGTTTTTTTCTCTACGAGAATGTGGGGACGAGGTACAGCGAAGTGGCGGGACTCAGACGAGAGGGGGGGGGGGGGGTGCCCCGAGCATTACAGCAAGAAATGATATAAAAGACGGGTGACGCAGTTTACCAGATGGATTTTTGTTCTCCTTTCACTCGTTGGCATTTTGGTCCTTGTTTTCTTTTTCAACCCCCTCCGTCCTTTTTGTCCCCCGACATGTAGACCGTGGTTGGGACTGCGTAGGTATCTCGTCAAAAAATAGGTAAATAAAGAAATCGACCACCTTACCTTTTTTCTACCACCAACCCGACAATAAAAGAGCTTCGAATTTTTTGTTCTCCCAGATGCTCATTTAAATAGCTTGTGCAACGGACTTTCATGCCATCATGTCCGTGACACTGGCCTCCTCCACCAAGACGCGTCCTCCCTTCGTCTTCCCACCCGCCCTCATCGACGAACGCGATAACCACGACGACGACGACGACGACCACAACAATGACGACGACAAAGAACCAACGACCGTCCAAAAACCACTCTCCTGTACCGTCCACCCCCCAAAACCACTATCAATCACCCTCACCGGCCCCAGCATCTTCCTCCTATCCGCCACCCTCCTCCTCTCGCTCCGTTTCCTCGGCCCCCGTCCAACAGAGTTGATCGTCCTCCTCGCGCCCCTCTTCATCCTCCTCCGCAACGACTATCAAAACTTCCTCAACCTAGGCCCCGGCGGCACTCCGTCCAGCTTATACGGCTACCTCCAAATCTCCTGGTGGCGCCTCTGGGCCCTCCACGACCCCTTTACCGCGCCATCGCCCTCCTCATCTACCAGCAGCAGCAGCAGCAGCGGAATCCTCCTCGCTCCCTCCTCCTCCTCCTCCTCCATCTCCTCCCCCCCTCAACACCAAAGCGACTTGCCCTACCGACCCGGCCCCAGGCCTCTCGTCGCAGGCATCGCCCCTCAGAGACAGCTCGACCAACATGGCTCCCGGCACAGCTACCTCGCCCTCCGCCGCACCATGATCAAGCTCGCGGCCACAAAGCCCCTCTCCTTTGGCACCGAGCGCTCCTGCGTCGAGAAGCATGGCCTGGCACTGTTTGCCAGACACGCCCTGAGGACAAACTGCCAGGGCGAGATTGTGCATGTCCATGATTCGGATCACTCGATGCACATGTGTCTGCACCCAGAGGACATCAAGGTCGTCCTGCAGAAGGGCTGGGGCCAGAGACACCCCCTGGCGAGAAAAGGGTGGTGGTTCCAGATGCCTGTTTCGGCCGACTTTGTCATGATATATGCACCGCGCAGTAGGTGTTGCTGCTTAATTATTCTTTTTTTTTTTTTTTTTTTTTTTTTTTTAGAAAAAAAAAAAGGATTTATTTCTTTTCTTCTTTGCGATGCTTCCTTTCTCACTGCTAACAAACAATACCCAGACCAACACGAGCTGCAAATCGTGTACCGAATCATCGAGGCCGCCATCTGGTATACCTCGGAGGAAATGGTCTCGCTGTCCTAAAGGTTCCACGGGGGAGGCAAGTGTAATGTATCACCTGGTCGTGACTTTTGATGGCTATGGCAAAGTATATTAGTTATTAAATCTCGAGTATGAAATTGGAAAAAAGTTGAAATGAAATGAAACAAAACCCATGGTTGGACGTCAGATCTGCTCGTTACAGCACCACCACCACCACCACCGGAAAGATGACTCAACTAGGTAGTATAACTCCTAGCATAGCAATTTCGCCCTCTGCTGCTCATGATCAACCTTATTACTACAACACCCCTCTTTTTGATACTAAGCGCTTCTATATTTCCAAGCATAGCCTAATACTCCTGACTAGACATGCCCCAAGGATAAACTACTAGGATATGATGATATTTGTACACGTGTCTGCACCCAGAGAACGTCAAGGTCGTGGTCCAGAAGGATGAGGCCCAGAGACAATGTTCATATAGTCCAAGATAACCCATCATTGCTGTCTTCCTGGATTGCTCTCCCCTTCGTGAACCAACCCCACGGTTTTCCAGTAGAGCAACAGAAAATCGGCCGCCTCGACTGGTTCTGCAAAGTCCAATGAAAAATATTGTACAAGTACCCCCGGAATTTTGGCAAAAATCCCACGGTCTTTCCAAACCATTGAGGAACCCATCAGGGATAAGTGCCGTGTAAATAAAGACCTCTGCATTATCGCTTGCTTGGTAGCCAATTGCGTGTACTCTTTGCCCTGCGTCGTGTTCTTCGCCATCTTCAACAACAGCGACTCCGCGCCTGCGCTGCTCTTGCGCGAGCGCTATCAAGATGCCTGCGATGTACGGATCCTCACACTTTTTTTGATGGCGTCATCGATTCGACAAGTTCTAAACCGCGATGCCGTGCCCCTGCACGTATTCTCCTCTGTGTTGACAATACGTGGTTCTTCCGCTGGGCCGGTATTGAATTGAAATTTATCTTTCCCACGTATATCCCTGTTGATGGACGCTCAAAGATTGCATCTAGCCGTACTCTGGCTCTTCGGATGATCCTGGAGCCAAATTGAAAGCCAATTTTGGCGGCGCAGTAACGGTATTCCCACCTGACGACTCCAAAACCGTTATGTCGAATGGCGAATCTCTTTTCCTTTTCCTTGTTGGCATCTTGAGGTCCCCGCGTCTTGGCCTTTTCGAATCCGAATGTCGTTAGCAGATTTGCAATGGCAAATTCTCGCTCATCCGGCCAGAGCTCCCCCAACTCTTTCAGCTGGCGGAGGCATTTTTCGTCGAAGATCAAGTGTCCTTCGTTATTTTGCGGGGCGGTTCCGACTTGTACGTCTTGGTTTTCTTTTGCTCTTGCGTGGAGCTTCTTGTCGATGAATTGGATGTTGAGCAAATCAAGGTGAGTTGTTGTCCAAGCGATTGCCGGTACAAATAATTGCTGCCCGCCATGTTCCCGGATAATGGCGTTTATGGATCCCTGAGCAGATGGTATGATTCCCTGTCGAGACTCAGACCGTTCAGGTCGCGTTTTGTCAGTATTTTCCATTGCAACAACTGTTGTCGAAGCGTGTATGGATTCTGGTCAGAATCGTTGTTTGGCCTACACTTTCTATGGACGCGGCTGCATGTGGCAAATGTTGATCATGTCCAGCACACCGTGAAGAATTGACTTGCGGTGTGCTGGACATGTTCACGACGTGCCGGAAATGCCCACCGTAAGCTGGAAACATTCACGGTGTGCTGGAAATGTTCCAAACCGTGAATATCGACCAACATTCCTGTCAAGGCACGGAGGATAATGACCCCGTGCCGCAGGGGTTGGCGCTCTGTTATTTCATCCTGACGCATGTCCGTTAGTTCCGAGGAGGGAGGCAACACACTCTCCGCCATTTCCAGCTAACCCAGCAAGTACGCCATCAAACTAGGAAGAGAAAATATATTAGTATTCTATCGAATAGCGTTCTAAGCGATCTAATGATACATTGTCTTCACGATAAGAATATATTTGAACGTGTTTATCGGACGGGAAAAGAAAGATGAAAACAAAACAAAACAAAACAAAACAAAACAAAACAAAACAAAACAAAACAAAACAAAACAAAACAAAACAAAACAAAACAAAACAAAACCTATAGACGTCAAATCTGCTCCTCCCATCCAATCGCGGCATGTTACAGAAAAAGCCATTCAAACCTGTTCTCCATTTCCGCTGGCTGTAAATAGCCTAGTCATCATATGCTCTTAATCATGCGAATATCATAATCGTTATCCCATGATTCATGACATGGTGCACAAAAAAGTATAGTAAAACATGATGTCACGAGCATGACCTCCACTGGCGGCATACTATAATACAATATACCATGATTCTACATGGTGTACCAGTACAGTGCAGTGAAGCTTGAGAATCAGGCAATACCATCTCTTCTCTTCTCTTCTCTTATTTTCTGGCTCTGAAACACCTCTTTCCCCTCATGTTCTCTACTCCGAATCGACATCATTACTCATGTCCTTGTTGGACTTTTTGAACTTTTCTCTGCCCGTTCTCAGGAACGCCTCCACGACTCGCCCGTCAAAGCTGCGCCCATGCATGAGCTGTATGCACGCCATAGCCGAGGCCGCGTCTTTGAACCTCACGGACACGATGCCGTCTGGCTCCTCGTCGTAGAGCACCACGCTCGTCACCGTGCCCAGCTTGGCACACTCGTCCCGGATATCCTCTTTGATCTCCAGCAGAGCCGCCGGGTCCTCCTTCAGCTCCTCCAGCGTGAACATGTGCCGCAGGATGACCGTCCTGTCCTTCTTGGCGTTGGATTGCGCCGCCACGGCCGGGTACGGATCATCGTCGTCCCAGTCCGCGAGCTTGGCGGTCAGCTTCTGCGTCTTTTTGATGATTTTTTGTCGATCCCGGTCGTTTCTCTGCTGCTTGTTGTCCTGCTGCCCATTGCCGTGGCCGCCCTGAGCAGCAGCTGCATCGCCACCACCAGCAGGATCGGTAGCGGTAGCGGTAGCGGCTCCGTCCTTGTCGTACTGCACCTTCTTGTAGCTCGCGTCCGCGACTTGGACTCGCATTCTGCCTTGCCGCGTCCCCGTCGAGGTGATGCGAAAATCCGTATCGTCGAGCAGCATGATGGCCATTTCGACGCTCTGGGGCTTGAAGAAGACAATCAAGGCGTCGCCCTTGAAGTTTCCGGCTTCGTCCGAGTAGAGCTTGATTCGGGGGGCGCCGCTGTCGATTTCTTCGGCAATGACGCCGGCTTTTCGGGAAAACAAGTCGTGGACCTCGGTGACTGTGGCGTCGAGAGGTAGACCGGTCACGTAGACGGCCGTGTTTTGCCTCGGTTGGGGAGGGTTCTTTCTCTTCTTGTTCGGTCGTGATGACTGCTCATTGATTTTATCCAGCGCGGTTATTAGAGATTTGTATCTGGTTCCCGTGCTGGCCTGTATTGTATTTTCTTTTCCTTTCTTTTCCTGTTTCTTTTCTTTTTTCTTTCTCTTCGTTTTCAATAGGCGTCTCGAAGGCATGTTGCTCTTCGCCGACATGTAGCATCCACAAAACAGCCAAATATGCTCACCTCTGTTCCATTTTCCCCCTCACGCCGCCGCGTCTTCGCGCTGCTCTGAGAGTCGGACGGCCCCAAGTTTTGTCCCGCATGCTGCGCTACGTCGTCGTCGTCATCCCCGAGGGGCTCATCCTCGGTCGGAATCCATCGTTTCCATTCCGGGTCAAACTCGTACTCTGTGCCGTCGTCATGGACGGCAATGAATTTGTTGTCGAGTCTGGAGAACGATATGCGGTCGTCTGCGTCAAACTCTTGAACGTCCGTGGGAAACGTCAAGTCCATGTTTGCGCAGGTGTCTGTGTGCAAAAATTCAATAAGAGGTTTTTCTATGCGGCGAGGGGGAGACTGAAGGGGAAAAAAAAACACACACACACGCACACACACAAACAAAAAAAAAAAAAAAAAAAAAAAAAAAAAAAAAAAAAAAAAAAAACCTACGCCTGCGCGGTCAATGGGACAAGAACGTCTGGTAAGAACAACTGCAGCGCAGCTGGCTCTACGTCAGACCCATGTGCGTGGGTGTGTGCATGCATGGGCGAGGACGCGTGGACGTGGATGGATGCGGGAGCGTGGGGCAGGCAACAAACGAGACCAGGACAGCACAGATCAGATTGATTGGTCGAGCCAGCAATGAATACAACTCCCCTACTCGGCCATTCCAAAATGCACGTTCCGAACTCCTGGTGAATCACTCAAGCACGCCTGAAGTAGACGGCTCAGAATCACCACCACCACCATCCACAGGTACAATCATCATCATTATTACATAAGCTGATCGACTTCCCTGGATTGCCTGCCCATCCTGTCCAGACTCCAAACACCATGTCCTAGGCTACCTTACCTATTGCCCTCCTTTGCAGTTTGCTTGACGCCGTCAATAAAAGCCTTAACTGCCTGACCGCCTCCCAGCGGCATCTGGCTACCTACCATGTAGCCGCCGTTCTCGACTCTGACACCCAGTGCATCCGCCACTCCGGGCAAGCCACCATCACGGAGGGCCATGGTGAGCGTCCCCAGCGCTTGGTGGAATTGTGGGCTACGCAGAACCTTTTTCAGCAAGCTTCGCTTGGCGTCCGCGGATAGCGAGGCCTTGGCAGCATCGAGGACTGCGGCAGATGGTTCCTTCTGACTTTCGTCGGCAGCTGTTGAAGTGGTGGCTAGCACAATGACCCCCGGTGGCAGGAAGCCCAGTAGGGAGTCGATGTATTCGGGTGATGCTTCGTCGATGAGAGGCACGGTAATCGAGGTTGGCAGAAGATGGTTTAGATATGGGTAGGGCATATCTGCTTGTTGCTGCCGCCGCTCTTGGCCTCCAGAAAGTCCCTCATGGCCTCGCAAAGAATCTAGGAGATTTCTCACGGCAGCTGCGGCGTCCGGCGTCGACGAGGAAGCCCTATCGGCTAGTCAGCTTGAAGGTTACGACGTCTGAAAGTAGGCCGCAGCCCGAAACATGTTGTCATTTCTTGTATCTTCACCTACGGAATGATACCGTAGATTCTAAGACTAATGCAGAACCCACCCCCTCCCTTCCATTGTCTTTGACATTCAGATTGCCCTCTTTTTGTATTCTCGACAACGTATGACATGGCAATGAATGATTCTTTGTTTCTTCTCTTTATTCTTTCTTTCTCGGGAAACGTCGTCACGCAAACAGACAAAGATGATGACCTACGCTCTGGCACCATCAGCACCACCCTCTCTTGATTCTTCGCCCTCTTGTCTGACGTCTCCACCTGTAGCATCGGGACCGGCTCCGCCGCTTCCAACTCCTCGATGAGTCTGCGGGCCACGATCTTCTTCAACGTCCTCCATAGTTTCGTCGTCGTCGTCGTCGCCGGGTCGCCCACCAGCATTCCTTACTGAGGCCATCTCCGACATGACGTTGACCTCTGCACCCTGAAGAATGTCGTTGACTACTTGACCAATCTTGCGATCTCTGGGGCTGAACCAGCTCGGGTCACCGTCGCGGCTTTGGGGTTTCGACTGCATCCAGAAAAAGTGACGCTGAGACGAGGACGCAAACTTGAGGACGAATATGCGACCGTTTGTTTTGGCTGTGGTTTGAGAGGAATCGGGTTCGTAAGGAATAAAGCTGGCATCAGTTGGCACCATGACCAGGTCGAGTTCGGGTTCATCCAAAGACTGGTCACGCTTGCGCCAGCAGAAATGTGTTAGATCTGGTTTCGTTAGTGCTACGAGGCTAAAGAGAAAGGGGAGAGAGAGAGAGCTTCGATCTCGCAGTATTGTTAAAGCGTACCATCTTCGGAATACAGATACAAATAGCCCGGCTGCGGTTGAGGCTTGACCTTTAACGGTCGTGAGTTGGCGTCCTGTGGGCATTGAGGTGAGTAAAATAAAGACCAGTCTCGGCTATACAAGCCTAGGAGCATTCTCTTACGTCAATTTCGCACTGGCCGGCCTTGAAAGTAATGAGCGGAGCGATAGGCATGTTGGCTCTTTATTTACAGGTTGCCCCTGTCTAGTTCAGCAGTGAGGGAAGTAAGGAAGAGACTGTTGGGAGAGATGGGACGAGGAAACAACGAGCAGGTGGGAGCTTGAGGTGTGATGAGATGTGACATTGGATTGAATACTAGCAGGCGGGCGGACAGACTGTAGGAGCTCTTACGTCGAATGGTGACAAGTGAGCAAGGACGGCCACTCGGCCCGACCCTTTTCCCGTTCGACAGCCTCGATGGGTGGCATCTAGACCCACCACAGCTGTAGGTGGGGTCGCCGCGAAAAACATAAATTTTCATCTTCATTTTCCTTTTCTGCTTGGTTTCCCCGTTCTCGGGAGTGTCTTCAGCTTTCCGTTGTCTGCAACGCAGCCGTTCGGGCTCGGGCTCAGGCCGTTAGTCGAGCCCGGACTCGGTTCTCTACTTCCTATTTCCTACTCACTTCACGAGTGAATAAAGGGCGTTCAATTTAATGCTCCCCGGGAATGTTCAGGTCACTGTTAGCTCACCCAAGCAAGAAGCGTAAGTTGCAGCTCCAATTCTTAAGACCCTCCTCTACCACATTGGCAGCAAAGCCAGGACATTCATGATGAGAACAATTGGTCCGTGTTTCGGAGGCGGACTCAAGACCCGCCGATTGACGAAACAACAAGCATTTATGCATCTCTGATCACTGTCTATTTCTTCCTATTTATGGTTTTCTTCCCTTTTTCCTCCAACGCCGTGAGAGAGAGAGGGATAGAGCACGTCCTTTGCTCGGAGAATGTCGACCAAACGATCCCGTTCTGCCCTCATCACCTACTATTTCTCTCCCCAATGTATTATTCATTCAACAAGATTCTTCTATCCTACCAAATGTCCCTCTCTCCGCGTTAAAAAAAAAAGAAGATCCGAAAGCTTGAGAGCATACAAATGCTAACTAGCACAGAATACAGTGTGTCGGCCCAAAACAACACCCCAAAAGTCCAATTAGTAGCCCGCTGGCAGTGGTAAGATTTTTGCTAGCCGACGGGCTTGATTGTCAGGGTCGAACCAAAAAGGTAAAACTGGATATATAAAAGCGAATCATTTTCTATCTAGATTTACTGAGCTTGCTGCTCGCTGCTCCGTCTACTTCTAAATGTCGTCTGGTCATGGAAGCTTGGCACAAGGCAGTGTACATACACATGTACGTCGTTTCTAAACAACGACATGAGCAATTCTGCTGTGATTTTCCGTAGACTGTACGCGCAGCCGTACATGCAGCCATTGGCGATCCCTTTGCAGGAACTCATGTCCAACTTGCTCTTTGTTAAAAAAAAACAAAAAAAAAAAACATTGCTCTCTGAATACCATGTCGCGCGCCTGGTAGCTGCCGTGATTAGCCATATGAGGCCTTCTATATTGGGCATGTTCCGTAATACCAGCTGTCATGTTGTCGCATATCATCTGGCGAATTTGCATCCGGCATGCTGTCTGAACGATTGTTTGACCTCGGGTTGGATCAAATATTAAGTCTGTTTCATCAAGCAGCTACTCCAAGCGGGATATGCAGACAGACCATGCAACGAACTTGACGCGGGCTGGCGCGGTCACGACTTCACGGCGGGGTCCTAACATTTGAAGAGTGAGGGGCACCAGACGGCAAACTCGACCACTTGACGACGGTCCACCACCATCGTCGCGTCTTCCACATTCCGTGTCCAAACATCGCCGCGTGTCCAAGTCGACGACATCTCCCTTACAAGTTACCCTTCCGCTCCCTTTTCCGCCTCCTGCCCACTGCTCGCCCGCCGCTTGCGCCGCACCCACATCGACAAGATGTACGGCGACATGGGCGTCAAGTTGGTACGATTCCTGGCCTCTCCGGCCTCAGCTGCCAGACCTTCCTTCAACCCCAATCGCCTTGGCTGCTTTCACGTGCTCACTAACCTCCTGTCCCAGGTCCAACACGCGAAGCGGACCCAAAATCTCGCGCACCTGCCGCCATACCAAGCCGAACTCGTCCGCGCCGTGACGAGAGAAGTTCGCGATCTCGACAAAGATGTCAAGCACCTGCTCGAGCCGTTCCAGGGCTCCTTCGATCCCGCCGCCGACCAAGCCGTTGCCTGCACCCTCCTCGTCAATCATCTGTCCATGCGGCGCAACAAGCGCTGTCTGCTGGCCTACCACCGCACTCGGACCGATAAACTCGAGGAACTCGTCTGGAACGGCTGCGATGTCGTGGACTTGTCTGGCCAGCAGGTGCGCGACTCGGCGAGCGCAACGACCGGTGGTCCTGCCCAGACGGGGGATGCCGCCACGAGCAGTCTCAGTCCCCAAGAAGAAGACTATGTGCGGCAGTACAGCGACTTGTTGGCCGCGTATAAAGGGCAATGGACAGATATCGACCTCACGGGGAGCTTGGAGCCACCGCGTGATCTGTTCATTGACGTGAGGGTGCTCAAGGATGCTGGAGAAATCCAGACCGAATACGGGTGTGTTTCTTTCTTCTCTCCTCTTCCTCCTCTTCTTTCTCCTCCTCCTCCTTTTCCATCTTTTTTGTCATTTTCGGTGCACAAAACTAATGACCATGTATAGCGCCATCACCCTGACCAAAAACAGCCAGTTTTACGTTCGACAAGGTGATGTGGAGAGGTTGATTGCCCAGGGATATCTCCAAAAGCTTAGTTGAAACTCCTGCTGTATGTATGTTTACGCCTGCTCTTGCAAGACACGACCAGCATCACTGCATGGGCATTGGATGACGGCGCAGTGCGCATTTCCGTTCCCCATGGCATGGCAACACCCCCTCTGGCACGGATCCATCATGAGAAAGCAGCTCAGGTCCGTCCAGAAATGAACTGAGCATGGGTTCGGAACTGATGGAGCATTTCGTGCCTGCTCAAAAGGGGTCTTCAGGATGCACACGCACACATCTAGGATTTTCACAAGGGACTCGGGCACTGCGGCGTACAACCCGACGCTCTTTACCGCGGCCGAGGCTCTCATCAAACTCTTTGCAGTGATCGGCCAGGCCCGGAAGAAGAGCCACATCAGACCAGATTCGAATATAGGACCGCCCTTTCCAGACTCTACTTACGGCTTTCATAAAAAAAGGAAAAAGAAAAATCGAAAAAAAAAAAAAAAAAAAAAAAAAAAAAAAAAAAAAAAAAACGGCCGCATTTATATTCCTGGACGCTGCACGATGGAATAATTTTTGCCAAGCTAGACTACGCTCCGAGATCCTGTGGTCGGCCTTTTTGCCTATTCCGTACTTCGTACGGAGACTGATTTTCCCCCATATTCTCCGGACCTCGGCACCGCCATCTTGGCGCTGAACCCACAACGCCGGGTCGGCCCACCAATTTCGAATTTCCTCCTATCCGGGCCCGCTTCGTTGTACTTTATGTACCTGTTCGCCGGCGGTTCCTGGTCAGGATCGCGCTTGGGAGCCGATCCATGGGACAGTTACTATGGACAAGCGCAAACCCGTTGGGGTTCAGGGATTACCAAATTGCTGAGAGTCATGCTCGCCCTTGTCAAGCGTGGTTTTGATGGTCGATGGCACTCCGTTTGCGCGGGCTCGCCTGGCGGCTCCACCGAGATACCGAGTACACTGACTCCCTTTGGTTGTTATAAATACGTAGGCGAAAGACGCTCGCGCCTGTCGTTACTGAGCGGGTAGAATATGCTGTATACTATGTCAAGTTTGGGCTTGGTTCCTGCAAGGCTTGTGCTCCCGGCTCGGTAACAAGAAAGAAAAAAAAAAAAAAAGAAAACGAAACAGAAGAAAGAAAAAGAGAAGAGTACAATTTACAATTATCTTTGATCGCCGGACCTCTTCATATCACCGGTTATATTCCCATCTTCCGAGCGTCAAAAAACTGGTTGTTGCTTGCCCTTTCATCAACAAATCAAGGCCATGTCAGCCAAGATACCCAAGTTTCCAGGCTTCACGGCCCACTCAGACCAAATCTTCAGCCGTTCCGGCGAAGCGCTTCAAGAGGGACAGGCCATTCCCCCGCAACACAAGCATGATCCCACCACGGTCCTCGTGTACGGCTGGGGAGACGGCCTTCCCAAGCACGTCGCCAAGTATGCCGATGGATTTCGCGCCCTGTTCCCGTACGCAAACCAAGTTGTCGTCCTTTCTCCCATCTCCAAGGCCATGTTCTCCAGCCTCCGTCAACGAACGGATCACATGCTGCCCGTGGTGAATCTCCTCTTTCCACCCACCCAACACCAATACCAACACCAAGATCACGACCACGACCACGAGCACGACCACGAGCACGCCCGGATCCTCGTCCACACCATGTCCAACACCGGCGCCGTCAACTACGCCGCCACCCTCAACGCTTACCGCGAGACACACCACCGCCCCATGCCGCATCACCTCCTCATCATGGACTCCACCCCCGGCAGCACGCATCTCTCCCTCGGCAATCTCTCGCGCTGGTCTCGAGCCATGGCCCTCGGCACGGCAGCCTGGTTCCCCTGGCCCTTCCTCCTCACGCAGACCATATGGGGAGTCTTCCTGCTGCTGCACACGCTGCTACATGGCTGGCTGATGGGGCGCCAGAGCGCGGGCGCATGGAGCATATGGGCCGTAAACCGGAGCCACCTGGAGAGCACGCGTGCGCGGAGACTGTACTTGTACGGCCGGGCGGATGACCTGATCTTGTGGGAGGATATCGAGCAGCACGTTGCGCAGACGAGGCGGCTAGGATGGGCGGTGGACGCGGAGGTTTTTGAGGGGAGTGGCCATGTGGGACACATGAGGATGCATCCGCGGCAGTATTGGGGTGCTGTTGGGAGGGGTTGGAAGGGGGTGGTGCAGGAGAGGGGGATGTGATTTCGGTGCAAGAGACTGGGATGATTTATACATGTATATTTCTTTTTTTTTTCTTTTTTCCCTTTTTTTTTAATGATGATCCTTGTTTTTAGCATTTTCCTTCTTTTGCCTCCTCTGTGGTTCGTCTTTTGTTTCAACCCCTGCAGAGAGTCTCGTGTAGTGTCTTCCATCGTATTTACGTAAATTATACAACTGGCCGGTTGGTTGGAAACACCTCGTTGGGAGGTAAGGAGATCGTCTTATCCTCTTGGCAGTAGATTGCAGTGTTGACATGTCGTGCTCGATGTGTGGACTGTGCGGTGAATTTCAGGGCTGAGTATACCGCTGGATGGACCGTGCTTTACATGTTTGTGTTGAATAACTAGGCTTAATGTATAGACTGTGCTTTAGATCGTGGTGTTGATATGCTGTAGACTCTGCTTAAAGATATTAGTGTTGAACATGCTGTGCTTGATTATGCGATGCTCAACATACAGACTTTTCTTTTATATTTTAGTGTTTTTAGTATGCTATGCTTCATTCGAGAACCTGCTTCGGAATGTAGTGTCCATATGCTGTGCTCATCAGTGTTGAACATGCCGTGCTTACTATGCGGACTCTGCTTCAACTCTACATCGTTGTGTTTTCCGTCTGTCTCAACGGCCAAGGGGCAGCCTGGAATTTGGTCATGGCGTCCCCGCGACAACTGTGCACGCTGTCTCCCAACTTGATGGGTTTTTGGTGCGAGCTATTTGGCAGCATCACGGGTGAATCAGATTGCGAATTGCGTCAAGTGTGTGGTTCATTACGTCAGGTAGCAGGCGTTGTCTGGTATCTGGTATGCAAACAGTATACGGTATACAGTGTATGTACTGTATGCACATGTAAGATCCTGGCTGCGGCTGCACACTGCACTGACAGCTGGCAGCCAGTCGGCACAGAGAGAGAAAGCTGGAGTGCATGACTGGATTTCATGCAGCTGGCCCAAAGAGCCGGCCGGGGCCCGTCTCTGGTTGGGTGGACAAGGTATCATCGCATCGTGAATCAACGTCACTCGACACAGGCGGGAAAAGGGCTGGCCATGGCCTCATATGACAAGGAGTTGACGTCTTTGTCTGCGCGCACTTTTACCTCCAATCTTGCTCCGGTTGACAGATGCTTGGACGATTGGTTGGACCCACTCGCCAGACTAGCGACCGGGCGCCGCGCCGCACCTGTAGACACCGCACCTGCGTCACTAGTGCTTGTATGGCGCTTGGCGCTTTGGCCGGCTGTTGGTGAATCAAATGCGATGCATGTCTGTCTTATCTGGCAGCACAGACGTTCCAGATGCATTTCAACTTTGCGCCAACTCTCACCACTCTCCGACTCTCCAACACTTCACGCTTACACCATTTGAACCAAATAGCACCATCTCACCAGCCCGAGCCGGAGCCGGAGCCGGAGCCGGAGCCTGAAATTGCCAAACAACTCTTCAACGTCCCTGCGTGTCCAACCGACCTGACCCGCATGGCCGTTGTCCTTGCAATCTAACATCATCCTCTCTAGTGCCGTCACATCCTTGGCGCAACTCCAAATACAACAAACCACATGTAGACCACGACTTCTCTCGACCATCACCCGCTGTGCCAATGCGACCTTGACGGGAGTGGGAAGATCATTCTCGAATGCTCTGCGCTCGCACGAGACAACAGAGGGCTTTGATTGGCGCTTCTAACCGTGGCATCAGTGGGACGACTCATCATGTCCTCCTCGATTCTCAACTTCTCCCCTTGGAGAAACAGGTCCTCCAGCCTCTCCTCGCAGCCCAACATGCAGCAGCAGTCCACCCACGACGATGATCTCGATGCGGCCAGCTCACATGATGATTCTCCACATCGACTTTCAACCTCTGCAGGCTCGCCGAAAGCCTATCGAGAACCTCTTCGATCCTACATTCACGCCTCGCTTCGCGGTCATCACCTAGGTACATACCTGTCTTTGCCTTTGCCTTTGGCTTTTCTTTTCCTTTCTTTTCCTTTCTTTTCTCTTCCTTTCTTTTCCTTCCTCTTCTTTTTCATTCTTTCTCTCTTTACGTCTTCCTTGCGTTCATTTTCTTCGTCTATTCTGACATTTAAACAAAAGCTCCGGTTGACAGCGAGCAGAATGCCCGCAGCGTTCGCCAAGACACCGCCGAGCTTGCCAGCTATTTGCTTTCAGACGGCCCAAGCTCCCGTCGTGCTTCGTTTTTGCACCGAAACCGAGCTCCCATCCACGATCTGTTCAACCCGGCGGCTCTCGATGGGACCGACCGCCCCAATGACTGCAATGTCTCGCATACCATCTTCGAAGTATCCGAGCCCCAATCGCCAGAGGAAGATGACGAAGACCATGTCGTCGAAAATATTGGTCCTTCAGTTCTATCCAATCTTTTGAGAAACTCGTCGCCACAGTCTGTGCGACCGGATAGTCCCACCTCGACAGAGGAGGGTCTTGCTGCGGTCGGCGAGGCAAAACAGCGACAAGAGACTTCGGAATACGAGATAGCACAGCCACGGCGAATCAGCGATGCGGCTGCTCGCGCTACCGAGCAGACACCTCTTCTGGGTCATGTTACAGATGAGCACGACGACATGAGCGATATCGAACGCCAAAAGACGGGCCGGACCAAGCACTGGTGCAGCCGGATACTCGACCGTGGTCAGCAGGTCGAGGGCCACGTAGCACATGCCATCAAATTAGCAGTCAGTCCGCATCGTTGGAATCGGAAGGCTCTTTGGAATAACGTTGTTGTGGAACCTGTCTCCTGCCTGCCCGCTGTGGCTGTTGGACTGTTACTCAACATCCTGGACGCCTTGTCTTACGGTATAGTACACGTATCACAAGAAAGTTATGACGGGGGGTTTTTTTTTTCTCGGTTTTCTAACCCTTTTTGGTCGGCAGGCATGATTTTGTTTCCCCTGGGAAATCAACTGTTCTCCCATCTCGGCTCGGCAGGTATATCCATTTACTATGTGAGCACAATTGTGGCACAAATCACATTTTCCTCTGGCAGTATCTTTCGTGGGGCCGTTGGGTCCGAGCTGGTAAGTTATTTTTTTTTTCTTACTTTTTTTTTCTCCCTCTCCCAGGTCATCTCCTTTCAATTCCATAACACCAATTCGCCGCTAACATGCTCATCACAAGATCGAAGTCGTTCCCTTTTTTCACAACATGGCCCAGAAGATCACGGACAACGTGGGAGAGGATCACCCGGATGCCGTGATTGCAACCACAATTGTCGCTTACGCCCTGAGCTCCATCATGACGGGACTGGTCTTCTATCTCATGGGCAGATTCAAGTTTGGGTACATGGTCGGTTTCATTCCCAGGCACATCCTCATTGGCTGCATCGGAGGTGTTGGCTGGTTCCTTGTCGCGACGGGATTCGAGGTCTCGGCGCGTCTGGATGGCAACCTACAGTACAATCTCGATACGTTCAACAAGCTCATGCAGGCCGATACGCTCCTCTTGTGGATTTTCCCCCTCGTACTAGCCGTCATTCTGTTTTATGGGCAGTCTACGGTTCGGTCCAAGTATTTTCTTCCGTTGTATATTCTTGCCATTCCGCTTGTATTTTACACGTTTGTTCTTTCCATCGATGCTCTTGATACGGATGATTTGCGGCGCAAAGGATGGATCTTTGCTGGCCCACCGCCGGAAGAACCTTGGTGGTACTTTTATACATTATATCGTGAGTCCCCTTCGCTTCTCTCTCTCTTTGTTGATTCACATGTCGTCTTTTGACCCGCGGCAATTTCTTGTCATCAGCGCTAATGAAAACGCAACAGAGTTCAAGCTCGTACATTGGGACGCGATCATCGAGGTGGTGCCTGCCATGATGGCGCTGACTTTTTTTGGCATTCTTCATGTTCCCATCAATGTCCCTGCATTGGCCTTGAACACGGGCGAAGACAATGCTGACCTCGACAAGGAGCTGCGGCTACACGGCTACTCCAACATACTGTCCGGATGCGTGGGCAGCATTCAGAACTATCTGGTCTATGCCAATACTGTCTTCTTTGTGCGGTCTGGTGGAGACAAACGGCTCGCGGGCTACCTTTTGGCCGCCGTCACATTTGGCGTCATGATGCTTGGCCCAACCTTGATGGGCTTCATTCCCGTCATGATGGTGGGAACTCTCATTTTCGATCTGGGATTCGAGCTTCTCTTGGAAGCAATCTGGCTCCCGCGGAAAAAGCTCAAAATGGCCGAATACTTGACCGTCATCGTCATTGTCCTTGTCATGGGGATGCACGACTTTGTCGTGGGTATTGGTGTGGGCATTCTACTGGCCTTCATCTCTCTCATCATCCAGACATCCCGCGTGTCGGCTGTGCGAGGAAGCTACGATGGTGGGATTGTGAGCTCGACGGTCCGCCGTAATCCGTCGCAGCATCATTACCTCCATCAGGTTGGGCAGCAGATCTTCATTATGAAGCTCACGGGGTACCTGTTCTTCGGAACCATTGTGAGCGTGGAGGAGAAGATTCGTGCGTTGCTTCATGATGCGGCCTTTTCACGAAAGCCCATCAAGTTCCTCGTTCTTGATTTGTGGCACGTTACCGGCCTCGATTATTCTGCAGGAGAGGCCTTCAACACAATCAGCCGGCTGCTCGACAAGAAGGGGGTCATCTTTGTCCTGAGCGGAGTCGATGCCGAGAGCCAGCTAGGACGAAGTCTGCGAGCGGTCGGCTTGGACAATGACAAGATTGAAGTCATGATGCTCCCCAACCTCAATTCGGCTCTGGAAAGCTGCGAAAACGAATTGCTCAAAACGCTCTATGCCGGCCAGGAAGACGCCAACTGGGCCAAGCGATTTGTGACACCGAGTCGCAATGTGCCGATTACGGGGGCAACGGCGACGGCGACACCGACGTCGACACCGACGGCAACACCAGCAGACCATGCTGCCTCACTTGCATCCTTGGGTCCGGCTTTCAACTCTCCCCGACAAAATCATCTGGTCGAAGCGGCGAGAGAGGCGCTGACGAGCTTCGAGGTTCCGCATCCATCCAAGTGGCAGAGTTTCAACGAGCCTCTGCGGCTGATGCTCCAGATCTTCCAAGGATTGAGTGACAAGAATGAGGATTTCTGGTTCCAGGCGACGCCGTATTTCACGCGCAAGGAGTATCCGGCCGGCACGACGCTGTTTCGGCGCGGCGAGCAGGCCAATGGATTCTACCTGGTGGAGCGGGGCATCGTGCGGGCCGAGTACGACCTGCCACAGGGCTGGCTGTGCGAGAGCATCGTGGCGGGCACGACGTGTGGCGAGCTTCCCTTTTTCTCCGAGACGAAACGAACGGCCACTGCGCTTGTGGAGAGGGACTGCGTGGTATGGTTGATGGACTGCGAGACGTGGAAGAGGTTGCAAAAGGAGGAGCCCGAGGTGGCGCGAGAATTTCTGAGAATATCGTTGAAGCTGACGAGCGAGCGCATGAGCTCTATTACGTCGTATATTTTGACAACAGCTGGATGAGGTTTTCTTTTTCTTCCCTCCAACCGTTTTCTTTATTCAAGTCAGCCTTTGTATCAGCGGCGTTTTCCCTACTTTCCCTTCTTGTTCTTCTTTTCCCTCTTTCTTTTTTTTTTTTCTTTTTTTTCTTTTCACATTTTGTCCCAGTTTAGCAGTTTGATCTATTCCCCTAGAAGTTCCATCTCGAAAGTTTGGTCCATTTGGATATGGAGAGCATGTGTGGCAGTGGTTCCACTCACGATGTTCGTGTACCCAGTCCCAGTAGGGTACACTGGGAAGGAATAGTGAACTTGAAATACATGGCTTGTGGACTGACGGACGTAGTTGACCAATTCAATACATGAAAAAGGTGTCTACATTAGGAATCGTCGGTGTACTAAAAGTCCATTTTGTATGAGTAAGAGGTACAACATAGCCTACGGCGCGGGCATCTCCTCCGTGTTTCCACCGAGGAGGTGCCACCAAAGGACGGGACAGCCACATTGCTGTAGGGACAAATGTAAATTTGCAGGATACAATATGTGAAAATCGTAAAAGCAGTAATCACAACGTTTTCCAAAGCTTACTTACTTTACCCTATAAAGTTAAACATGTCCCGTGGGCAGTGTAGTTGTGCCCCCGTGTTTGTGGTCTACTTGGCAGGGGAAAACACCACGTACAGTGGCAGTGGGAGGGGACTAATCTGTCTAGCTAAACGAGAATATCGCCCGACTGTAGCCAAAGAAGTAAATAAAAAAGTTTCAAAAAAAAGTTTCAA
>SRPW01000413.1:0-22344 GCA_018360225.1 Claviceps pusilla | reverse complement strand
AAAAGTAAAAGAAAAGTAAAAGAAAAGTAAAAGAAAAGTAAAAGAAAAGTAAAAGAAAAGTAAAAGAAAAGTAAAAGAAAAGTAAAAGAAAAGTAAAAGAAAATATTTTTAAAGAAAAAAAAGAAAAAAGGGCTTTTTTATTACTTTATTCAAACGTGCCTTGTACCTCCATTCTGTAGGGCACTGCGGTCATGATATCTCCAAAAGTGTGAACTGGTGAGCCGGTTATTGTATACTAGGCCATTTTTATAAAATAAATCAAACATACAAACCCATCATATCGTTCTGGAATCATACTCCCACGCATGCAGTACCGTCAGACTCACGTTCATCTCACGACAGTAAAGCTGGCCCTTGGCGCCGCTCGTCCGTGCAGGACAACGGCAAACCAGAGACATCCGTGACGGGACAGCATGCGCAAAAGACTACGATGTTGCATCCGATATCTACGACCCGTTGCATGACAAAAGGGGTAAGCTGGGCAAGGGACTGGCTGCGTCCGACTAGTGGGTGTACTGCGCCGGGAAAAGACACAGGCAACCACGTGGCTCATCCCAGCTTGGAAGTAAATATATGGAATCATGTATATATAAACTCCAATTTATTTTCTATAGATGGTGGTGGTTATTCTGGATCCAGAAGAGCAGAGACACATATATGTGACGGCTTGAACATTCAACAGTAATGAGGAAATGATGGGACTGTTCCCGTTAGGCGAAATCCTCGGCGGATGGCGGCGGCGCGGGCTTATTCACCCCCAGGGAACGAAGACGCTGGGATAGCAGGCCTTCTGCGCCGCCGAGACCATTGGGTGCTGCGGGGAAGTGGGTGGAAAAGGCATGGCCACCGTACCCGACGTCGCCCTTGTTGAGCTTCTCATAGGACGACGAGGAGATGCCGCCACTGATTGCCATGCCCGGAGAGCCCCTGGTGGGTGGCCGACTGGCGGCCGTGGTGGCCTGAAATGAGTCGGGAGACCAGAGACCGACCGAGTCGCCGTCGTCGCTCTCGCGAGGCGCATCCTGACAAGGCAAGCGGAAAGGGATGGGGTCAATGGGCAGCGTGTTGCCGGCACCGACGGCGACGCCGACGGCAACGGCGGGATCGAGCCCATCGACCATGTCAAAGGCGCGAGAGGAGGAGGATGCCGCAGCAAAGGAGACGCCGAGACTGCGCCGTCGGAAGGCTTTGTCAAGAGCGAGCATGGCGCCTGGGCCCGAAGATGCCGACAGTGGCGGGTGCATGACACGGATGGGCTTGTAGGGGGTGAAGCGCGGCTCGGGCCACGTCGTCTCGTTTTGGAGCTTTTCTTTGCCCTCGGGCACGCGGTTGGCGAAGACGACGCGAATGGACTTGTAGAGATAGAACCGGCCCTTGGACGGGCAGCATATGTGCAAATGGACAAGATAGCGCAGCATGGGGCGGCTTTGTGCATCCGTCTCGCTAGGATTCGGCACGTTGTCGATGATGGGCCCTGCCGAGTAGCTTCGCTGGCGGATAAACGTCTTGGTGCCCGGTTCCATGCCCGCGAGGTCATACGGCATGAGAAACAGTTTCACGGCCGTTTTGTTCTGGTTCTTGATGACGATTTGGATCTGTCCCCTCTCAGGGATGCGGTAGCTGCCCCCTGGAGGAGCACGAGGTGAGCCCATCCGACGTTTGGGTCGAGAGGCTGGTCTCGGGCAATCATAAACACTGGAGTCTGCCATTGGGATATTGTCGCCGCCGCCTTCATCGTCGTCGTGGTTATTGTTGTTGTCGTCGTTGGCGACGTCGTGGTTGTTCATGGATTTCCGACCCATGTATCGGCCGTGCGCTTTTCGTTTTGACCTCGACTCCTCTTCCAAATCGGGCAGCCCGTTTTCCAGGTCGATTTGCCCGACGTATGGACTTGGCCCATCGTTGGAGGAGGCCGATCTGCTATGAGAGGTGCTGTTGTAGCTGTAATACACGGCAGGAAATGGCAGCGTGACGTGCGCTGGACAGCGCAGGCTTGACTTGCATTTGCCTAAGCCGAGGACGCCAATCTGCGCGAGGAAATCGAACGGCTTGGACGGGTTTGTCGACATGCGGCCCCGTAAAATACTCTCCTCGTAGGAGCCAACCATGGACGCATGCTGGATCGGAGATGAATCAGAGCCGAGTGATGGTCGTCTGGTGCGAAACATTGCTGGCGACTGGTGAAGGGACGTCCCCGACAGGGCGAAGCTTGGGGTTGATGTCAAGGATCTCCTGGGTTGGTGCGCCTGATATGGTTCGCGGCCGCGACGGCGCATGGAGAGCCGGGAGCCGGCGGCAGCGGCAGCGGCAGCGGCAGCTGGACGAGGTGACGGCGAAGCACAGGAGGCCGAGGTCATTGAGTTGAGTGCGTGTAGTCTCCGGTTGAATTCTCTCGACGACAGATCAATGCCACGGACGCCCATGGCAAAATCGACTTCGTCATTGCTCTCTGATTGCACCAAGGGGCTCGTAGGCGGATAATAGGCAAAACTTGACGACGAGAAGGACGAGGACAACGGAGACGAAGCCGTGACAGATCTGAAGCTACCGGTATCGCCCAGGAACGGGACATTGTTGTCGTAGCGAAATGACGCAAAGTCTCGGGGAGGTGACGTCGCGAGCCAGGGCGTTTCAGATGCCAGCTGACTCCCGGCCCGTTCACCGTCCCGGATGGCGAACGGTTGCTGCTGGTCTTGCTGACTGTTTGTAAAATCACCACTGTGTAATGCCGATCTCGGACGTTCGATTTCCGATGCATCTCGCAGCCGGTCTTCCACGGGGCTTTGTGTTCTCTTGTTGGCTTTCTCGGGCAGCAGCTGTGGCGACTCGGGTGAAGTTCGAAGTACGGAGGAACCATCGCATCGTTGGAATATAGATTCAAGCTATGAGGAAGGAAGGTTACAGGTTAGGGACACGGCCGGGCTTTGAGCTTTTTGAGGACGAATCAAGAGAAATCGCCAAGTCTGAAACCCTAGCATCTTCGCACCGGGACACCGCAACTCACATGGCGATTTAGTTTCCACGTTGGACTCTGGCCTCTTTTCAACCTTTCTATAAGTTCTGCACGGCAAGAAGTAGCCACGTCATCGTCGAGTTTGGGCGTATACGGATGTCTTGGGCCGTCAGAGACGGGCCCTTCACATAGTTCAGTCGGCAAGCTCTCCTCGGACAGAAGCCTTATATTTAAACAGGGTTCTTCGATGGGTATCGGTCGTGCCGGAAGCGTTGGAACAGAGCGGCGGTCTTGATTTTCAAGGTCATCCTGAAAGATGGGCATGGCGGTGGCTTCAGGAGAGGGCAAGAAGAACCACAGCTCAGAAACTGAGCTGTGGTGCTCCGGCCAAGTCGGGTTTGAATAAGGTGTTACGGCAGGGCGTTTGCGAATGCGGCAGCCGAAAGATGGCACATCGGACGTCGAGGCTCACGGGCAGTCGGAGGCGAGGCCGGCCGGGTTGCTTGCTGATGACGGTGCAGGACGGAGTTATTGAATCTTGTATTTGAGGGTCATGAAGGAGCAACCGTCAGGGCTTGGTCTTGACGCGGTATCGGCGATGGCAGAAAGTCAGGACTCAGGAGCTGAGAAGCCCAGCAGCTCAAACGTCCAGAAGTCCAGCAAGGCCGATACTGGTGAACAAGATGAAGCAGCTAGAAGGGCTTGTTGGCGGATTTTTTTCTTTTTTTTATTCTTCTTCTTTTTTCTTCTTCTTTTTTCTTTAGCAGTGGCCGGTGTCGCGAGTTTGCGCCGAACCGAGCCGACAGAGATCAACGCACAACGCACGGCGGACAGCGGACAGCGGATGATGAACAACGGACTGGGCAAATACAAGAGATTCCAGAGACGAAAGAGACGAGAATTGGAGTGGCTGACTAGAAAATTTGCCAAATCCGAGCAGGAACACATAAAATCACGAAGACAGAGGGTGCGGTGGTGGTGGTGGTGGTGAATCATGGCCGAGGCGCCAACAGCGCCGAGAACGATGTCGGCGACCTCATGCAGCCAACGACAGGCAGTTGAGTAACTGTGGGTCCGCCCCCGGCTGTGGATGCGGTCTGCTGCACTGGCACCACATGCAGTGACATGCACAAGCCGTGTGGCCTGTTTGTATGTACATCCCGTGTACATAAACTACAGACCATTTGACAAGTCGATTATTAACATTGAAAGATGCCCCTCCCCTCCTCACCCGGCCAAGCGGCCAGCGAGAGCCTGGCAGCGACATGGTGGTGCAACAGAGTGGCTGAATGGCGGATGCCGCCGGGGAAGAAGGGAACAAAAAAAAAAAAAAGAGGAGAAGAGGAGAAGAGCATCTTTATCCTGCGCCCAGCCACCAACTCGTGATGCGCTTGCTCTTCTTGCATCGTCGGTTGTATCGTCGGACTTGCACATTACTAGGTACTAGGTACCTCCTAGGTACCCAGGCATTATGTGCATATGCACTGTCTGATACCTGTTCTGGTCTGGTACATGCCATGTTGCATGCTCGCATAAAAGTGCTCTGACCCTCCCTGGCACACAGCCAAAAAATGCAACCACACAAAATCCGCCCACCACCCCACATTTTTCCGTGCCAGCCAGCCAGGAGCCTCCATCCATCCATCCGTACATACATCGCCTATTGGCAGCGTCGTTGGGCTAGCCGGCAAACTTTACTCTGAGAGCGCAAGCAGAAAAGCTCCCTCCCCCAGTGACCATCTCATCCCAAATCCCCGGCATCATCAACCTCAACCCGTGCGCGTGGGCACGTCCATACAGAGAAAAGAAGACGCAGCAGACTCCTACGAAATGGCCCCCAAGAGACCCATCGACTCGGCAGAGTCTGAAGCGGCATCCAAAAAGGCCAAACGAGGCTTCAGGATCGGTCCGGATAACTTGCCAGACGGACCCTGGCGACGGAAAGGTTTGCGCAAAACACTTTTTTTTTTGTTTTCCATCGCTGCAGTTTTATTATATTTCGGTCCCCCCTTTCGGTCTATATATATTCTTGCTTCTTTTTGTGTTCATTTCCTCTTGTTTTGTTTCACTTTGTTTTGTTTTTCCTCATTATTCACTCGTGCCCACATAATAATCTTCTCGTCGAGGCAAGAGGAAAATTGAATGCGTTGTAAAAATAAAGAGAGAAAAGAGACCGGAGAGGGACAAAGACAGAGAAAGGCACACACACGCACACACACGCACACACACGCACTCACACGCACTCACACGCACTCACACGCACTCACACGCACTCACACGCACTCACACCCCAACAGAATAAGCTGACCAACCATTCATCACACCCAAAAAACAAAAACAAAGAAAAGTCACCAAAATCAAAAAGGATCTGATTCACAAGGCCAAGGTCAAGAAAGAATACGCCAAGATCAAGTCTCGTGAACAGGCCAAGCCGTCATCCATGAAGGATCGCGTCAGCAACGATGCACAGGCACTGGCACAGGCACAGGCACAGGATGGGGAGCTAGATCAAGGACCGCCACAGGAGGAGCATCATGTCGAGGACGAGGCGGCCGCGGAGAAGGAAAAGATACATCCCACGCGTGAGCTGATGCTCAAAGACGAAGACAAGGCACAGGCCGGCGCCTCGGCTTCCACCACAGACGCCATCGCCAGAGACGGCTCAAGGCGACGCACCAGGCGGCCGGGCTACTACGACAAGCAGCTCGCCAAGGCGGAGGAGCGGAGAAAGGAGGCCGAGGAGCGGCAGAAGGAGTGGCAGCGGCGGAGGGAGGAGAGGGAGAGGAAGATTGCCGAGAGGCAGAAGTTCAAGAGGGCCATGGCCAAGACGGTGGGGAGAGATGGGAAGAAGAAGTTGGGCCGGGAGAGCAATATCCTGTTGGAGAGGGTTAAGAGAATGATGGACAAGTGAGCTGAGCATGAATGGCTGACCTTGTGGAGGGATGCATGGAGACGAATGGCGTCTACTGGTTTTTCTTTCTTCTCTTTTCGAATACCTACCTTCTATTTTGTTTCCTTGAGTCCGGTTATTTTGCGTAGGGATTGGATTCAGTTCGTGAATGCAAATATTCTGCCCGTTTCTGTTATCTACTGTGGCAGGAGTTTGTTTTCGCCTTCTGCTGCTGCTGCTGTTGTTGGCATTGCTGCTTCTCTAGTCAAGTGAGTAGTAACTTTCGTACAATGAATGATGACCTTGCACGCCATCTGGTCAATCAATGGTTGATACGGTCCTCAGCCCTTTATTCCATAACACGTCTTGCCTTGGATTGCACACTCTATATTGTACGTTGAGACCTGCTTTGCTCTACGTTCTCGAGTGGTCTAGACACTCACATACCGTAGTGGGAAAGGGCACTGTATCTTTCACAAACCTGGGCTATCTAGTTGATCAAAGTTGCTCTTCTTCAAAACTCTCAACCTCCATGGACGTGGTTCGCTCTTCCAAAGATGCAGCAAATCGGTCATTCATTCACGTGTAAGATTGATCTGTATCCGGTAGCACTTGCACAGAACCGTTTGAGCTGTGATGCCGGAAAATCGGCACAAACTTGCTCGGATAAAAAAAAAAGGACGTGCCGGTACCCGTGCGAAGAAGTGTCAAAAGCATATCCACGTCAGGGATCCGAATTTAGAGTGATAAGTACGACCAGAGCTTGATGAACACCTTGATAGTTTTTTTTTTTTTTTTTTTTTTTTTTTTTTTTTTTTTCCACAGCTCAACTGGTCCCATCTTGTTCCCACTTCTCCCCGATTCTCAAGCGTGCTTGGGAGCCAAAGCTTGGCCTTGCATTTGCCGACCTCGAACAACGTCGAACCGACGTCGAGGGTGTGACCTTGCCATACCGCTCAGCTGTGCAAGGCCCCGCAGAAATAGCAGGACAGGATGCAGTGAACGGTGTGAACCGTCGTAAATACACATGTATGCATGTATGCATGTACGTTCATTTGTTGGCTGCAAATCTGATATGTTGCAACACCACACTTGCACCGAGGGCGAGTTCAACAGCATCCCGGCGAGAATATGAATGCGAGGGCGAGGGGCGCCGTGACAAGCCAAAGAAGGGAGTTCCTCCTTGCAGTTGACATTCATCTATGGCTCAAACGCGGCTGTGTCAAATTTCTCTCGTGCGTGTATTCCGCATTCCGCGTACCTGGACGGACATCTGGAAGAAGCCAGCAGCAGCCCGAGCAGGTTAGTGTTGATTGTTCATTCCGTGTGGATGAAAAAAAAAAAAGCATCCATGTCCCGTTGGATGTGGCGACAACTACGCATACGCGACTGATGCCACCCAGTCTGTAACGATTGTCCCAACCGACTGGACGGAGGCAAGACTCGAGAGGGCCGAGAGGGCATTCGGGAGTTGGAGCAGGGCAGCCAAGACTGGGTCGATACGAGGGCCCGTAGGTGCCATGGAGTAGGTGATGGACAAACCAATCACGATGGCGATGCTTTGTGCACAAAATGTGGCCGCCGTCGTGGATGATGAAGAGGGCGGATAAGCTGCACCACTGCACATTGGAGTCACAAGTTGCAGTCGCAGTCGCAAGTTGCAGTCGCAGTTGCAGTCAGTGTCAATGTCATCGTCAGCGTCAGCGTCAGCCTCCCGCTTGTTGGCCATGATGCGACGTGCGGCGAGGCGTCTCGGGGAATGCGGGATGATGGGTGATGGGTGATGGGTGATGGGTAACGGGTGATGCCCAGCCGACATGGACATGGATGCGCACGACTGGGAACTGGGAAGGCGCGAATGGCAGGCAGACGTGGCGTGGCAGGGCACGGCAGGGGGCACGGGGCTACAGGGCCAGCAAGGACGAGCCAGGACCAGGGACAGGACGGGCGTCTGTTTCATCCTCTCGCTCCACGAAAAACGTGAAACAAGATACGAGTGGATGCATGTTCCAACGCTGCCGCATCATGCAGCATTGTGCAGCATCCACGACGACGCTGTTTGCTCGTCTCGACTCTTGGCCGCCCGACCAGAGAGACGTACTGATGTTGTACGCCCAGGGGCAGGCGGAAGATGGTTCCTCTGTTGGCCATATGGAGAGGGCTGGCTTCAACAAGGGTCAACTGGTCGATATCTGGTGGCCAGAGCCATTCATCGCAGCCCATCTCGGCCCATCTCATCCCTTCTTCATGTCAAGTTTGACGTCTGGCATGCTGCTGCGCCCGTGGTGCTCCCTTTTTTGGACGGCTTGCTCTTATCATATTGAAAGGTGCCCCGGATATCCAAACTCCCCTCCTCCCCTTTTCTCTCCTTTTTCCCTTTTCCCTCCGCTTTCTTTCTCCCCGCGACCCCCTTTCATATTTCCTCCCCCCCAAGTACCCAGTATCATCATGCAGTCGATGTTTTCTACCCGCGGCTCACGCCAAGGGCAGCGCCGCAGCCGCACCCCGAATTCTTGCCCAGTCAGCAGTGTAACATTGAACCCTTCCAAAGTGGGTCCGGTCTCATGACTCCGCCTTTTTGGCTCAAGAAATTCCCCAGGCGCGCCTTCCCCCCCTGTCTGGTGCGGTGGTGCCTCCAGCCTACCGGATTCCGTCACACCAGACAGACAATTGTGACATTGGCATGGTCAAGGACTTGCCGCCGACCGCTGCTGGGTAATAATTATGCACCGACTTCTCGACAAGTCGTTCTTGGCTCTGCTCCCACGTTCGGAGTACTCCGGACTTGTTCCTGGCAGCACAAGCCATTCCATCATTGCGGTGCCAATCATCGTCATCGCCCTTCCTCACCGTCATCATCGGCTGCCGAGGGTCGGGCTGCCATGATGCCGCGTGTGGTTTTCTTGTCTTTTGGTGCGCGGAAGGAGTCCCTTTATTGAAAGAAAAGGAAAATTGAATAAAATTAAATACACAAGCGCAGTCAACATTTGAGCACGGATGTGGGAAAAAATAAAAAAATAAAAATTAAAAATAAAAAAATAAAAAAGGGTACAGCAAACCAACAGTGTTTCATCATTCATTGCTCATTCCTCAAGGACGCGAGCTTCCAATTGCGAGGTCTCGGCAGCCAAAAAGGACGTCAAGGGCTCATTTGGGAGGAATGGTAAATACGTCCTTGATCGCGTATTAATTGCCCCCATCACTCCTCCACGGTTGGTTTGCTCAAGCGACCACTGCCACTGCCATTCTCCGACTTACGAATCCCTCCCAGATGCAATCAATATTCCTTCGGCGTCTAGCTAAATGGCCCGCCTGCCTTATAATTAAACAAGGCCCCTGGTACAAAGTAGGACATGAGGACCTGGCTGTCCTACAAAGCGGAGCCATCGTGTCGGATTACGACCCAAAGGCTCGGCAAAAGGGGACGAGGAAGCCCCGGACGTGACGGACTAGGCGACTCGCTGCGCCATGGGTAAAGCGAGGGGGTGGGGGGTGGATTTTATTATTTTCATTACTGAGAAAGAAAGATGTCGCAGCCCAAGTTTTATGCGGTCCGTTGGTAGATGAATTTCAAAAATTTCGTTCCAATTTATCATACTCGGGACGCTCGCCGCTCCTATAAGGGAGAGGACAAAAGGTCCTGACTGCCCCAGTAGGTATCAACGATCGAACACGGCACCAGTCTGCATCCAGCAAAGCCGGTCCAGGGTTCATCAGCTTCGTTCATAATTGTACTGCGCGTTGTTCGGACGGCTTCGGCTTCGCGATCCCAAGTCCTCCTTGCCGCAACGTCTGGCTCATGGACCTTGGCAACCGGACTTTACTTTCGCAGCCCGTTTTTTTTTTTTTTTTTTTTTTTTTTTTTTTTTCCTTGTCCATCTCAACTCCGTAGGATGGGAGACGGGATGGTCCAATCAAACTATTCTTGTTCTTTTTTGTTCCAGTGAGCTCAGGGACATGTTATCCGTGATAATTCAGGCATAGCCAGGGCCCAATTGAACCATGCCGGTCTGGTGTCACCCTCTGCCATCTGGTGTGGTCTGGCATCTCATATAATGTACACATGTTCATGTTCCTGTGGCGGTGCTGGGCCGCAGCCTGGCAGGGCAGCCAATCTGATTACTGAAGAATATCCGGAAGTGGACGTGTCCTGCTCCTGCACCTGCAGAGCAGTACCAAGGACCAGACAGGCCAATGCCTTTTGAACCCGCATGCATGTGTACCACGAAATACTCCATACGAAGGCCGTGTAGCCGTGTAGCCGTGTAGCCGTGTAGCCCTGGATGGGAAGCATCCGTCATAAATCGAGGTGCTTGCCTGCTCAAGGGAGGTACTTGAGCATTCCTCTAGCAGCACATCCGTCGCTCCTTCCCAGGTCAAGCGTACCTGTGTCCATGTGTCCATGTCCGCGCTTTCGATGATGACCCGTCGCGTGGGATGTAGGCTGTAGGCTGTAGGCTGTAGCTGGCTGCCCAAGTGGCCAACAGATTCGTCTTCAAGTCAGCTCTGCCCGTCGATGACCAATCCAAGTCTGGGCTCATCTGTTGAGTGATGGCAGGCATCGCCAGCTGCGAGCTAACAGCAGACCAAAAAGCAAAGTGCCTGCATGGCTGCACGTGCACGTCCTCTCAAGTCTCTGGCCTGACCATCCCCCCCTCCTCCCTGACCCCTGGCAAAAAACGCCACTTCTGTGTCTCGCAGTGGCTCTCCCGATGCTGCTGGGCTTCCAAGTCCGCTTTCTTCCATGTCCCTCCCCCAAGCAAGAGGTGTCTTGTCTTGTCTTGTCTGTGCTGCAGCCTACTGGCCCTACCAACAAGACTTCTCGCAGGTGGCACTAACCAAACCCTGCCTCTGCCTCCGACAGGACCAACTTTCTTCTTTCCGCTGCTGCTTCTACTCACTACTCATCGTCTGCTCTCCGCCCTCCATCCTCGTTTTGAAAGTCATCCTGCTGCCCTGACTTTCGTTAATATTCCGATATTTCCATTCTCGGCAGCTCTCCTTCTTGTGTCGGCGCACCGTCTCCCGTGTTCGTCGATGAGTGCAAACTCGCATTGAGAATCTCTTGACCTGCGCCTTCCCTTCCCCCCCCCCCCCCTCTCTCCTCCTCCCCCGGTATCGCGGACCTCTGGGTTTGACCGGCCGCACGCCGTCTTCCTTGGTCACCATGACGGCGGTTGAGGATGAGTTTGTCGAGACTTCTATGGATACCGACGAAGTCTTTAATTGCAAGGCCTGCGGAGAGGTTCGTACACACAAACCATGAGGAAACATGTCCGGCCGTAGAGCCTCTGCGTTTCTAGTCATTTGACTTTTACCATCGATCACTGACACGGGAAATTTTTTTGTCTTTTCTTCTTTTTAGATTCTTGAAGAAGGCAAAGCATATGAATTAGGTATGTGTTATGGCACGGCACAAGTTCCCTTTTCGTTCGCTAGGCAATGCGTATATTCCATGTGCTTCGACAAAGGGAGAAAGTTTTTGTGTTGCAGTTTTGCCTGGGCGCTCTTTAGAACCACTTGCTTTCTTCACTTCATCTTTATCTTTATCTTTATCTTCATCTTTACTTTTATTTTCATTTTCCCCAGCTAATGACCAGGACAACGTAGCCGGACAAAGATGGCATATCAACTGTTTTCGTTGCCATTTTTGCGAAACTCTCCTCGACTGCGACGCCAACCTGTTACTCTTTGGAGATGGAACGCTGATTTGCAATAACTGCACGTACGACTGCACTGCGTGCGGCAATAAGATTGAAGAACTCGCCATTATGATAGGGGAGCAAGCTTTTTGCGCTACGTGCTTCCGATGCCGCAACTGCAAGAGAAAAATCGAGAATCTACGCTATGCCAGATCTGGGCAGAGCATCTTATGCATGGGGTGTCACGAAACGGCTAATGCCAGGCGGCGGAAGAATAAAAGAGCTGCGGCGGCTGGGAAGTCTCGAGAGAAAGATCACTCGCCAATGGTCACCGAGAAGTCGCTTCCTGCACTACCCCCGAGCGCCATTCCTCCAAACGCCTTCTCCAACGATCGTGTCGACCCCGACTCCGATACACCCACTGAGATTTCCCCGCGGCCACGTGGCGGACATGGACAAAACGAACACTCGTCAAGAGGCAGTGTGAGATCTGCACGCTCACCAGAAGTTCGGGATTTGTCCACCAAGATGGAGGGGCTCAGTTTGCCTGCCACTACATATCGAAAGAATCGAAACTCATCCATCTATCAGAGTGCCGACTCCGCGCCTGGAGAAGCATCCGACAGCTTCTTCATACCAGTGGCTCTTGATCCCACCCCCGCTACCATAGACACCCCTCGATCCATTTCGGACAACGCAGCGGAAGGCGGCCGACGCAAGGACAAGGATTATTTCAGCGTCAACAAGTCGTCTGCGTCGGCCAGACGCGACGATTCCGTAACCTCGACGCCCCATATTGCATTCCAGGAGAAGGGCCGTACGACTTCTTCCGACCACGATATTGCAAGGCTGAAGTCGGCCAAATTTTCCAAATCGGCAGAGCAAGATCAGAGAAAAGCTTCATCTGGCGATGATGTGAAGCTCCAGGAAGCGCCAGCGCCCAGGAGGGGCCAGCCAGCCCGCAGCAATAGCTCCCATTCCACTGCTACCCAAGACAATGTCTCTAGCAAAAGTAGTAATGGCGTCGTACGGAAGGACGCGTATTCCAACTTATCCGAGGCTCGGAAAGTGAACGAGACGCGCACATCGGAAGATGCAGACAGCTTCAGGTCAACTAGCCGTCCGGATCTGCCCAAGTCAATTACCAGGAAAGAAGTTCCTTCCGCAGGTGGAAGAAGCTGTAAGTACCATTCAAACGAGAAACAAAGAGGGGCCATTGAGAGTTCCGTTTTCTGTGCACTCACCAGGTTCTTCTTGGCTAACCGTGACTTAGCGAACGGACAAGTCGTCGGTCCGCGTACGGGCCATACAGGCCCATCAGAGCAGACGACTCAGTCTGCTCCCACCGACACATACACGCAGCCTCGTACTGCGCCGCCTCCGCCGGTGGCGGCGGCTGCCGCGGCCGCAGGTGCTCAAGCTCAAACTTCCCGAGCAGCGTCCACGCCCACTGGAGCCAAGGAGCAACACGGTGAACAGAAGGTATCGCCAAAACTACCTAGGTGGAGCAATGGAGGTGACTTCAGCATGGACGAAGACATGGCTAGGATCCTTGGTACCGACGAAGGCTCCTCCTCCATTCTGCGACGAGTTTCCAACGCCGTACGCCACGGGCGTACCGGCAGCGTAGAATCTAGCTACCATTCCAACCCGACCAGAACCAGCCATAGCCGAAGCATCAGCGAAACGACACGAGCCACCACGTCGCCCAGATGGCCCAAGTCCCCCGATGGAATCGACGATCATCCCTCAATGTCTCAAGATCGAACCAGCCCCACGGCTGCATCCCCTCCAGACAATGCAGCCGTGTTGAAACGACAACTCAGAAACTCGGAGCAACGTGTAGCCGAGCTCGAGAGACAATTCTGTACGGAAAAGGACATCAAGAACCTCAACAAGAAGTTGGTAGAAAAGCGCAAAACGGTGTCTGTCCTCGACACCCAGACGGAAATCATGATTCGCCAACTGGAAGTGCTCGCTGGCTACGTTGAGCGCGCCAAGGAAACAAAGACACCAATTGACCCTCGAGAGCTGGAGGACTCCGCCATTAAGGAATTTGTGAAGAAACTAGATGCTGTCAAAGAGGCCATGTCTGAGACAATCGAGCACCTTCATGAAGAGCGAGACCAGTTGCTTGAAGAAAAGGAACAGGCAGTGCTGGATCGGGATAGAGCGCTGTTGGAGTTTGAGCAACTGTCGTCCAAGAATGCGCAATTGGCTGATATGAACAATGACTTGACGCATCAGATTCAGGAACGATTCAAGTCTCAGATTGGGGATGGAAAATCGCTCAGCGGTCTGGGAATCTATGGTCAAGGCAGGAACAGCGGCGGGGGATCATTTGTCAACCTGGAAACGTCGAGCTTATCAACAGGCACGACGTTTGTCGGTGACGAAGAACCAGTCGTCGAGAGTGGCCCAACGGTCGTACAAGTCAGGAAAGGACAAGTGAAGAAGTTCAACTGGAAGAAAGGTTCCAAGACCATGGCGCAAAACGTGGCCAAAGGCGTCAACAGAGCCGTCGTGGCCTTTCAACAAAACGACCGAGAGAGACTTCAGCAGCAGGGCCATCTAGTCGGTGACAACATCGGTCTGCCCTACAACATGACGGTTTCACAAGTTGAGTCAATCAGCCCATCACCCATGAACAACAATAGCAGCAGCAGCAGCAGCAACAACGGCGTTGGCGGCGGCGGCAACGGCAACGGCAACGGCAACAACAATAACTTGAACAACAGCAACAACAATAACAGCAATAGTAATGTTGGTATCGCGGGTAATGTCGGTCAAAACAAGCAGCAAATCGACCCGGGCAGGCAAGGGTTTGGATTCTTTGGGAAGAAGAATACGATGCCCAAGTCCACTTCGGCCAGCGCGGTCGCCACTGTGGCGGCTCCAGAGCCTCCTTCAACGCTTTTTGGATCCGATTTGGTCGAGCGTGCCGAGTACGAGCGTCGTCAGATTCCGGCTGTAATCACGCGCTGTATCGAAGAGGTTGAGCTGCGCGGCATGGATCAAGAGGGCATCTACCGCAAGACGGGCGGGAATTCTCAGGTCAACATGATCAAGGACGGTTTCGACAAGAACGAGAACTTTGACATTTCGGACCCAGACATGGACATTACGGCCGTGACCAGTGTGCTGAAGCAGTATTTCCGAAAGCTACCTATTCCTCTCTTGACGTTTGATGTGTATGATCTTGTATTAGAATCAAATGGTAAGACGATGCGTCGGGTGTCTGAGCCTCAGTTTGCGGCAATCAAGCTAACAAGAGCCATGCAGCTATTGTTGACGAGGAAGAGAGGTGTCTCCATCTCAAGAAATCATTCGCCACGATGCCCCAGAGGCATAGGGACTGTCTTGAGTTTCTCATGTTTCATCTCCATCGAGTTGCAAAGCGCGAACCCGAAAATTTGGTAAGTAAATATGGACGTTACTATTCACGTTGCCTCGTTCAATTGCAAAGGATGGGGGCAGAACAACGCAAGACGGGAGAAATTCCCTGCCATGGGAGCAAGAGAAGCAGGTTCATTTCTAACAAATTTCTGGAATAGATGTCGCCAAAGAACCTGGCCGTGGTGTTTGCTCCAACCATTATGCGAGATCTCAGCATCGAGCGTGAAATGACGGACATGCACTCCAAAAACATTGCTGTTCAGTTTGTTATTGAGAATACGAATCGCATTTTCGATGATTCCTGAGCCTTGTCTTATATATATTTATATATATATATATATAACTGCCGGCGCATGTAGTATGACCAGACGGGGGCGCATCTCGACTCGACCTTGAAGGACTGGCTGGGTTCTCTTTTTTTTTTCTTCTCCTTGGTAGCGCTGGCGTTTGCTTTGACTTTTGCTCATTCATGATATCCTTTGTCGTCTGAGCAAGACATGAGCTCCTCGATCGCGCTGTACTGACTGTCTGCAGCAGTCATCGAAATTTACCAATTAGACTTGGAGACTGGCTGAGCATGACACTATTCTTTCTACTAAAGGCTTCACCTCTTTTTTTTTCTTTTTATATTTTTCTTTTACTTTTTTTTTTCTGATTTTCTCTCTATTTATATATTCTTCCACTTCACTTTTTCCCCCAAGACTTCATCGGTGGCTTCCGTGTGGAACAAGATTTGTCAGCTTGTTTTGCGTGTTTTCAAGATGTGGTCGAGATCAGCATCGTGTAGTTAGAACCCCCCCTTTCTCCTGTCTCACCAGTCCCAATAGGCAGTGTGTGCCTGCTCGTTGGAAGATGGCAGCGGCGTATATTTGATCGGCTCAAATAGGTGCATGGAGGTCATGGAGGTCATGGAGGTCACGGAGGCCTTGGAGGTGTCCATATGAATTGAATTTGCAGTGCTCTGAAACTTGGCAATGAGGATATCTTTAAAGCCGGTGTGGCGCGATGGCCCTGGAGATGTGCTCTTCGGATGCCGATGTGTCTGTTTTCGGGGCAGAGATGATCTATAATTTGTTATTACCGTCAGCTCACTCACCAATTTTTGCTCCACCATCAGAATCCATCTCCCGTGCCGTAACTCATTCTCTGGCACTCCCATCCCCTCCATTCCTTGGGCCCGAACCAACTGTCTCAAAGGTGCATAGTCCTTTTTGCCTCCGGATAGTGCAAGTTCGCAGCCCCGTTGGCTCAGTGGTAAAGCGTGTCACTAGTAATGACAAGATCACTGGTTCGATTCCAGTACGGGGCAGGTGATCATGTGAATGTATAACTGATGCACGTCTTCAAGTTGGCGTCACAGGTTTTTTTGTGGCATCGTTTTTTATTTCTCTTTCCTATTCCTGGCGGCACCGTTGTGCTCGCGGAGCCAAGCGAACCCGGTTAAGAGCCAATGTGGAAGAAGGATGATTTTTTTTTTTTGCTCTCTTCTTCTTTTTCGACGTTTCGGAAACACCCTACATATCTTTCCATTTTGTATCCTACTTTAATGTCGTTTAGGAGGGCTTCGTGATATGTATAGTCAGGTCGGAGAATTATACGTTCAAGCACGGGCGTGTACCCATCTTGAATGCAAAGATACCTAGATATATTTTATTGCGGTCTTGATTGCAGTTGTAGATGTCACGGTTTGTATTTATTGTGGTCTTCCCTGTTTGCGGTCTTCCTTATAGTCTTTCTTGTTATAGTCTTTCTCATTGCAGTCTTGCTTATCACGGTTTTCATCAATTATGGCCTTCCCGGTTGCACTTTTCCTCATCGCAGTCTTTATTCATGGCGGTTTCCTCATTACAGTCTTTACTCTATTAGTAACCGCCCATCCATTCGCGCATAGCGTGGATGGTGATGAAACCGCTCCTCTCTGAACGGTCAAAAGTGGTGAGAGAATCCAAATCCAGTAGACGCGTCAGCCTCGGAGTAAAGCTTCTTCTGTTGTTTACAGCCTAGCACGGGCGACAGTACAGCCCATGGTAGGGCCGTCCGGACTATTATTTGCTTGAGTTGTCACGCAGAGAGCGCACGCGGCCGTCCAGAACCAAGGCTTTAATGGAGATGTGGGCTTGCTGGAGTATGGTCTCATGGCATCGTCGGCTCTTGAGAGTTTAGACCAAAGAGTTCGAAATGCACGGTGGCTGCAAGCAGAGGAGCCGTCACACATGGACGTTATGTGGCTGACTGACTACCCGGGACACCTTTTTTTTTTTAAGGCCCACCAAGCAGTTTCCGAGCGTGTCTGATGAATACGTGAAAACTATAAAGACATTGAGATCAATAGTCCATCTCCTTACACCGTGAATGCCTTCTGGGCGCTGCTAAACAGAATGGTCAAGTCAGTGTGTGAATGCCAAAGCTCCCACTGTGCTTGGCCTCAAGATGGTCGTCTCGGTATATTCACCATGAAAATGACGTGCCACATGCGCGCATCTTGCAGCCCATCGCTCCTTGGATTGTGAGACAGAGACACACAACACAGGAGGCTGCGGTGCACGCAACGTTTGACGTCTACTGCTGCTGCAGAAGCGGAACGGATATGCTTTTGTAGGATGGTACGTACAAGTACACACGGAGACTTGCTGAACGTTGTGGCCAACTAAAGTACTAGAACAGACGGACTGCTTTCAATCGTGCAGCAAGTAAGAGTGATGATATGAGAATCGGACAATGTGATGGCAAACTTTTATTTCAAAGAGGCATGCATGTCCAAGTCACGTTTAGCAAACGATCCTAGAACAAAAAGACAAAAAGACAAAAAGACAAAAAGACAAAAAGACGAAAAGACAAAAGCCAAAAAGACAAAAGCCAAAAAGACAAAAGCCAAAAAGACAAAAGCCAAAAAGACAAAAGCCAAAAAGACAGCCTGCTATCCAAACATGCACACACGTCACCACACCATTCTTGCCAAGGAGAAATATGGTATACGACTTTTACATTCCGGTCCATACAGCCGGCCCAGCAACCACAGTCGACGCCCATTTTTGTGTCACAAATATAAGATAAAAAGAGAAAAATAAAGGAAAAGAGAAAAATAAAGGAAAAGAGAAAAATAAAGGAAAAGAAAAAAATAAAGGAAAAGAAAAAAAAAAGAGAAAAAGAAGTAAAGAAAAAGAAGAAAATCAACGCCATTCAAAAGGAAACCAATGGTGGATATACATGACATCTTTTCGTTCCCCTCTGCCGACCTCAACATTATAACACAACCCGAACAAGGGACCAACACCCTACCAGAGATCGACACCTACACAAGAATCGGCCTCCGATAAACCGAACCAGAGCCACCTATGCAGTCACACCCAGCTCTCGCTGTCTCTTTACAATGTAATACGTGAGAAGACTCTTGGGATCCTCCTTCATGTCGCTCATGGCCGTCCAAAACCCCACATCCCCGACCCGCTCATGCAGCGAGACGCAAAACTTGACGGCGTCCATGCGCACCCCCGAATCGGCTGATTCCAGACAACGGCTCGACAGCGCCGTCAGCTGCAAGACTTCCTGGTCCGAGGGCGTAAAGTCGGTGCGCTTGTCCATCATCTCCTTGAGCACGTGCAGACCCATGCTGAGCGTGCGAGAGCCCTGGACCGTGGCATCGGAACATGCCTGCAGTCTGTTGCTCAGAACAACCACCATCTCGGACCCGTCGCCTATGGTGACGAGCTCGTCGGCCAGAAGTTCCAGGCCGCTGACGACGTGGGCTCTTGTGTCGTAGGCGCCGCGTGTCTCGAGAAGCGACTCAAGACCCTTGGATACGTGGGGCTGGAATCGGTCGCGCTCCTTCTTGAGGAGCAGCTTGATCGTCGAGAGAACCTGGGCTTTGACATCCTGCACCTTTTCGGGGGCAACGCCGGGCAGGGGGTCTGAGAGGTACTGAAACAGGCCGAGCAGCAGAGCCTCAAACTTTTCGTCGGCAAATACCGTCCGGCTGTCGCGCAGCAGGGACTGCAGTTTGCGGAACCCGTGAACCTCGAGATTCCTGTTCTTAATCTTGGCAATCCCGCTGTCCAGCAGTTTGGAGTTCTGGCGAGTCTTTTCCGGCGAGTCCAGCTGATCTGGCAGACTACCGGCATCTTCATTGACCGGCTTGTCTTCCAGCACCGGAATGGTAAAAGTAGGCTTTGCAGTGGCGGGGCCGCTCTCATCTGTGAAAGGGTCTTCGTACACCTTGAGCGCAGGCATCACCGGTTCCACTCGGGGTTCGAGCTTAGGCTTATCGTCGTACGTGCTGACTGCAGGCGAGGCTGGCGGCGCCACCTCCGAGCTTGTTTCAGGAAACGGTGCCGTCGCTGCGTCTTCCTTTGGAGGAGACATGTGCAGGTCGGCAAGCTGGGGCACAACTTGCCCATCAATATCGTCGTCATGACCACCATCTTCATGACCACCAAGATCATCGTCGACATGATCATCCTCGGGCTCCTCTTGATTCGGTCTCGGAGAGGCCCCGAACACGGGAGCCGGTGGTGCTGGTGATGATGATGATGATGATGATGATAATGATGATGATGCTGGAAATGTTTGTGCGTGACGGGTCAAAGTGATGATCGGGCTGCCGACACGAGGCGAAGACACCAGGTGTTTCGAGGTGGATTGTCGAAGAGACGGCGAAGCTATGCTTGATTCGCTGGCACGCGACTGATGGGTCGGGCGAATGTTATTCGACATCGTCTTTTTGGGCGTGACAACCGTCTTGACCGGATGTCTGGGACTGGCATGCTTGGACTTGATGCTCTCCGGACTGTCAGCTTCCATGCCGTGGAGATCTCGGACGGAATAGGGGCCGGCCGTGGCCGGACGAGCAGCCATTTCCGGTCTTCGTCGATTCGGCCGCATGGGAGCCACCGACATGCCTCCGGCATTGACGGACAGGGTCGATTCGGGGCGATTCCTCGGGGCGGCCGACTTGGTAGATGTGGTGGAAGTGGTGGAATGATGAGTCGGAGCATTGGATGTTGTGTTGCGTGTGGGGGACGAGATGTGAGCCATGGCTGATCCGGGCCGTACCGGCAGGTTCTTGGCAGCCATGGCAGCCTTTTTCTGCGCCAGCATGGTCTCGCGAAGACTGAGCTTGCTGGAACTCATGGTGCTCTTGGAGAGCCCGAGACCAGGCCTGGCTGGCGGATCCGACTTTTTGGGGGAGTTGGGATTGTTGGCATCTTTGTTGAGGAGTTTTTGCGCCGTAGCGTCGAGGTCGGCCATGATGCTTCAAGACTCTGTCAGCAATGTGTTTGATCGATGGTGGGGGTTGATTTTGGTATGGCGGAATAAAAAGAAAAGAAAGGAAAAAGGCCAGGGACAGACTTACGCATCCGCTCGAACAGGCCATACGCCCCAAAAGCTCCAGTAAGCTGATCTCGTCTTTTCCCTCACACCGGGATTCGCATCGCCCAATCCCTTTCGGATAATCTTCTCCATCAGGTCCACGCCGCCAGTGTGCTCGACATGGCTCTTGTGACCTGCCTCTTTTCGCAGCACAATCTTGAGCCATTCGGTGGCGTACGTCCTGGGTTGAACATTCTTGTCTTGACTGGCACCCCAGATATGCTGCATCAATCGGTGGTTGTATGTGACTCGGCTGATGATGCATTGGACCGTCACGTTGGCCATCTGCGAGCTAATCTTCTTGGTGCCTGCGGACAACTTGACGAGCGTTTGCATGAGCAACTCGACCATGGGATCCATGGCGGGGCCTAGCGAGACGGCAAGTTCCTGGACGAGGCTGCAGCCCTCCTTGGACAGACTGGTCCGCAACGAAGTGATGGCCTTGATGATTCCGTCCAGCATGCTGCGCAAGCCGGCGACAAAGGTATCCAGAAAATCCGTTGCGGCATTGCCGGCGTTGAGCTTCCGGAGAGTGTTGATGGACTGCTCGCGCTTCATCCAGTTTTGCTCGGATTCTCGTCCATCGAAGTGCCACGCCATGTCCCTGAAGATATCGTCGAGTTCGCGATTGGTATTGACGTACTGCGGCTCGACTGCTTCGGCTTGCGCGTCGGGGATCGGAGTGATAGGGCGTTCGGTTCCGGAAGACGGGACGCTGGCGGCAAGGTGTGGGCGGCTCGATTGCGATAGCTGAGGAATTGGCTGAGAAGATTGCGAGACGAGCCCGTCGGAGGGAGTTTCTGGACGTGCACCTGGAGGAGCCAAAGCCTTGACGATGGCCTGTTCGATGGCAGGGCGGACCTTGAAATTCTTCAATTGTCGCTTGAGGTCAGACTTTGCGGTATTGGGAGCCGTTCTGTTCGGAAAGTTTGGGGAGGGGAAAGGGTCAGCAAAAGCTTTCGGAAGGGGGTCGGCCGAGGGGTTGCGACGGACGACAATGTCTCTTACTTGAACAGTTCAATCACAGTGGTCTTAGCAGTGTCGCGAACCATGCCGTCTGCATCCTCGAGGAGTTCCATGAGCAGAGGTACATAGGCGCGGAAGGGCAATCCTCGCTCCTGGTGCGTCTACACATGTATACGGGAGCAGGGGGTTAGCAGTCGGGTAGATGAAAAAGAAGAATCGGAATATATATATACACATATACATATATCCACATACCGCAAGTAGCCAATGCATGCCCGCCTCCTTGGCCCGCGGATTCTTGCCACTCAGGGCCGAAGCGCGGACGAAGCGCTCGACCTCGCTGGCCGCAACGGGGTAGAGTGTGTTGAGCGAGCCCATGGCCAAGGATCGATACTTGTCTTTTGGATCGCCGAGCTTGTCGATGACGAGGGGCAGGGTGCGCGCAGCCTCGCGCGCGAGGAGTTTTGGATCCTGCCGCGACAGACGAGTCAGGAGGTGATTGAGGGCCGTGAAGCCGGCGTTGACGAGGGCGGCATGCTGGGAGGACGAAGCCGCGCGCAGGCCGTCAAACAGGTGCGGGACGCAGGTCTCGGGGACATTGTGCTGCTTGATGCCGGATTTGATGGTGGTGACGAACTGGACCTTGTTGTCGAGGGACGAGTCGCTGCGCAGCACGGTCAGCAGATCCGCGACCTGCTCATCCGTGAGCTTGTCGGCCATGGCCGGTGCCAGGTATGTTTATGTCGAGTCGGGGGTGGTGAGGCAGGCGGAAGGGAGAGTGTTTTGATGCTTCGATGTCGACGTCTTGATGTCTTGATGTCTTGAGGCTTTGATGCTTTGATGCCTCGATGCCGTGATGACGGAGAGCTAGCGATACCGGGCTGGCTACAACGAAAAGGAACGTTAGGACCGCAGAGGTTGGTGAAGAAGGAGGGCCAAGGTCTGTAGACGAGGTGAGGTCATATCGGGGCTAGGAGCGAGCACTTGCTTTTGGGACCGAGCGAGACACACAAAGTTGCCCGACGCGACCAAAGAGGGGCGACGAGTGAAATAAGGGGCAGGACCGATTTGAGCGTCAACGACTCACGAGGAGGGGGTTTTGCATTTACGCGTTGGACTCGGGACGAAAA
>SRPW01000412.1:17500-22348 GCA_018360225.1 Claviceps pusilla | reverse complement strand
TGTTAAATTTTTTGAATCTTTTTTTTTTTTTTTAAAAAAAAAAAGAAAGAAAACGAAGAAGCAAAGTTCTCTTTAAATCGTCATCGTACGACCATAATCCATCATTATCCTCGACATCCTCCTGCTATTCGCCTGCAATGTCCGAGGTCAAGCAGAGACCCTTCTAGTCCTCGACAGCATCATCCGCCATAGCTGCTACTTCACGATCCACATCCATGAGCACCTCGTTCATCTCAGCCTCGGTGGCCTCCAGACCCTCAGAGCTCATGAGTCTATTGTCTTTATCCTCGGCTAAAGGGAGTGGATGAAAGGTTAGCAATGAATGGTATTTCCAAACTGGTTGCATTACAGACGCAACCTGCATTCTGGCCAAATGAGGAGGATCCCCAATGTATTTCTGACGAAGCTGCAATGCAACAGATGTAGAGGTAAGAAGGGTAAAACGACAAAAAAAAAAAAACTTACTCTTTGGCTCAACGAGCAAATTCTCCTGCACTTCGCAGTCGGTAAGAATCGAGTAATCCCCAATGACGCATCTCTTTCCCAAGATGCACTTTGTCAGTTTACAACCCTTGCCAACAACGACGCCGTCCATCAGCAGACACTGAGATAGCTTGGCGCCCTCCTTGATCTGGCAGTTGGCTCCCACGACAGATTCCTTGATGGCTGTCTTCTCTTCCACTGTCACATTCTCCGCGATCAGGCTATCGGGCTTGGTGATAGTAGTACGGGGCTTGACGCCCTCAGGATAGGCAATCTTTCTGGCGTGTGCGAATGGAGAGGCTGTCTCAGGGCCGACCTCCTCGATTGATTCGAGCTTAGCTAATTGGAGAGACGTGGCGAGAAGGAGCTGAGCGGTATCGACGCGACGGATGATGGGTGGTTTTTCTTGTCCTTCGCCCGAGTGCATGTACGCGAGGAATGGGGGTACGTTTGTGCTTTTTGTCCGTGAGTCGACCTGTTCTGCCGCCTTTACTTCGGCAGCTAGCGTGCTTGCGTCATTACCAGTCACTTTTCCTGTGCTTTGCCCGTCCGACCCCTTTGAGGAGCCGACACTATCCGACATGGACTCGTTGTCGTCTTCACCATTGCTGCTGCTGCTACAGACAGATGGCATGTGAAGCTTATCAGCAAGCCCAGCCTGCCATCCTGCTTTGGCCCACCATCCTATCACGTCCTCTCCTATGCTATCTAGCAGCTCGTTCTTCTGGACAAAATCCATGACCCAGCGGGGGAATATGTAGATGTGAGCATCGCGATGGGAAGTGTACATCCGTAAGCGGGGGTGAGCTCGTAGCAGCCCGTGCCGAATTGGCAGGGATTTCTTTTCCTCCATGAGATCGTTCAATGAGTCCGTGGGCATCGAGTAGGCCAGTTGAGAAAGGCAAGAAAAGACGGATCCCTTTTCGGAGCCTCCATGCGAGGACTGCAGAGGCGTTGTGGCGATGAAGTCGGTCTCTTCGCCCTTCACCGGCGTTGCAGATTTGGTGTTGTACCACACCCCTAACCCTCCGCTTTGAGAAGCCCCGTGACCCTTTATACAGTTTCCATTGCCGAGGAGATCTGCAAGACTTGCCGACTTGACCATCCAGGCTTGCAAGAGCTTGTCCCCAGCGAGTTCACACACCAAGTCGCACGGGAGAACCACAAAGTCCGACTTGACCAGGTCACGGACTTCTGGCAGGCGGAGGATTTCCGCAGTACCCGTGTTGAGGTCCAGATCTTGAGGCGAGAGAATGTCTGGCCGGGGATGAGGGAGGCCTGTCAAGAAGGGGTTTATGCTGAATGCCGAATTCATGGCCTTGGCAGCAGAGGGAGGGCATATGAGTGTGATATCTGCGGTGAATTAGCGCATGAATATACGGTCGATTGCATCTTTGAGAATATTGAAAGAAATGTCTCAGAAGGCCCCTTTCCCTTTCGACCACGGGCAACAGAGAGCGCACCACATTATGGGAGAGACTAGGTGATTAGAACGAACCTGTAATGCCCATGCGATGACAAAAGTCAATGGGATACCAGACCATAGGTCGGTTAGCAATCGGCAGCAGAGCCTTGGGATTCTCATCTGGATTTTGGGTAAAGGTCGAAAAGGACGATCCTGGCCCGCAAAGGATGAGTGCCTGAAGCCCTGTTGAGGGCATCGACATGGCGTGGGGCATCACGAACACTGCCCCTGGCCGATATTTGGCGCCACGTGCTAGATTATATTTCCTCGAGCGGATTGAGTCGCGGTTGACGAATTTCGAGTTTACTTTTTTCTTCCTCGGCGGACTCTTGACAGGTCGTGGCGTTCTTGAGCGCCAAAGAGGCAGCTGGGACTTCTGTTAATGGAAGTTGTCTGTCTGGTGTTTATCCCAGGATCATTTCCTCACGCAGCTGAGTCAGTCATAGCCTCGCAGAAATATACTTGGTGGGGACTTTGGCGGGAAAAGCGAGGGGCAGATGTGGCGCACTTTGTGGCGCAGACTCCTAGCCTATCGATAAGAGGATTCCCTCTTTCGACTTCCCCGGGCCGAGGGCCAACCGCATTCGTTGCTGGACTGCGGCCCCACCCTATTGTTGACATCAACGACACGCACCAGCCACTCGATGCGAGGTGCCAGATGGTAGATGCCAGATGCCAAATGCCAACAGCCAAAAGCCAAAAGCCCAATGAGCCAAACGAGGCTACTGCATGCGGCATACCGTGCGTAACCTGCGCCAGCTTAGAATCAGCAAGCTACAACATTGTTCTTCTCTACCCGACCCGGCGATCAACAGGCTCGTGAGGCGTCCCTTCTCCGCGGAAGAGCCTCAGTGCATCGCGGGCCGACTCGCCTAGCTAGACTGCCGTCCAGAGAGATGCTGCACTCCTTTTCTGCATAAATGTCACCAAACGACCGTGGATCCTCGCGGCGAGGAGTCTGGAGCCACTGGGTGCCTCTGGCTGTCACACTCACCGTGGCCACTGCCGGACTGGCCGCCTGGGTATGGAGTCAGCGCATGGAAGAGGATCAGAATGCCGTCGATGATGAGCTCGGCTTCGACTACGAAAACGCGGATTACGGAGATAACCCGCCATACGGCGCGTCGAGCCGCGATGCAAAGGCGCTCGACCAGCCCTCTCGACATGATTCACGGCGAGCTGACGACGCCGGGCCTCATGGCGTAGCCACTGCTCAGACTGATGTGTCTGCGCCTGGATGGGGGGCACGCATGTCGGGTGCACTACGAAGAACTCCAAGTCCTCAGCAGTTCTTTGACTCGACGGGAAAGACGGTCGCAGCCGGGGTGGCCGCTGCGGGAGCTGCCATGGGTAAAGCACTGGCATCGATACGCGAGGAAGACAGAGCCTATGGAGAGAACCCATGGTCTGAAGAGGCTGACGCCAAGAAAGAGCGTGCTCCCACTTCCCGGCAGAAGACACGGAAGACGGTTGCCATTGTTGTTTCAGCGGACACAAAGGTGTCCGACTTTGACGATGACGGCACACATGAATTAGCTGTATGTCGCGTGAAATTTTCTTCTTCTGAATAATACCAACAACCTGGTACACCAAGGCTGATACAGTTGCAGTCCATTTTATCCCACATCCCTCGCCACAACGACTTTTCGAGAATCAAACTCTACATCTTGATTTATGCTCCTAATTTGCAGGAGTCCTCTTTGGATGGTATTTTCAATAATCCCCCTCCGAAATTCTTCAGCTCGATGTTTTCTGACATTAGTCATGGTCAAGGCCAAAATCCTGAAAAGGAGACGAAAAGCCCACTGTAAGTCAAAGAAGACGGATGTAGGTGAAGCGGTATCAGACCATTCAGTTGCTGACAATAGGTGAATTAGGATTACTCCGGCGAATGCAGCATATCATGCAATCTACTCTGAAGCTCTGATCCTTGTGGACAAGGAAACCACTATTCTGCCATTCACTACACCATACGGCCATGTCCATATTCTCCGTCATATTCAGCCCGAAGTATTGTACCTTCAGGAGTCTCTCAGCGGAGAGGACGGCGACACAATTGCGAGTCTCCAGACCTGGATGCGACATGACATCATTCTTGTTGTCGGCGCGGAGAGGGGATCAGGCGGCTTGGCAGACAGTGAATCCGAAGCTGAAAGGATGTCCAGATCTGAAAAGTGGTGGCAAAGACCTGAGAGAGTTGGACGCGGACGCGGAGTTGTGGTGGTTGACGGTATGCGGGTCCATGATGACTGGGCTCGGCGAATTCAGGGACGGGAATGAGACTTGTTTTTGCTTTATTCCTCTATGTTTTTTTTTTGTGTGTGTGTGTGTCTTCATATCGGTTTTTTGTTGTTTGGCCTGGTACATGTAGCTGGATTTGCGGATTTTGGGCGATACTTTTCTTTAGTTTGGCCGGAAAGCATGGATGAATGGGTGAAATGGCGGATTTATCCCCAAGTGTATGTTGGCTTATTTATCGACGAAATTGGGAAAGAACGTAGTTTAGGCAACTTTTTTTTCTTTGCCCTCGTTTGGATTGAGGATGCTGGTCAAAAGAAAACTAATCAGTTTCAAAAACATAAAAGTAATTTTGCCTGCAATTGAATTCGTTGAGCCTGCCAACTTCTAGCTTCTGAGATAGCTACGTCAGTCAGGATTTGGAAGATGGGCGTGATCACGTGATACGCGAATGCACATCAACGCTCGCGGCGACGCAGGCCGCGGCACTGAAGGTGGAACCTCAAATGATGAATTACCTGGTATAACACGGGATGCAACACACCGCGCCGGCATCGCTGCTCCGAATATACAGCTTCAGCAGCGTCGTGATTCTAGTCTTATTCATTTGCATGATTCAATCAATACCATAATCACCCTTCTTTCATGGAATACCCTCGTAA
>SRPW01000412.1:0-12500 GCA_018360225.1 Claviceps pusilla | reverse complement strand
CGCATTCGGTCGTGACGTCCAAGTACGATTCGACGACACACACATATCACAACACGACGTATACGCTTGATGTTTGCGGCCCGCTGAAGAAAAGTGGCAAGAGTAAATCCAAGGAAGAATGCCCTAATGGCACAAGAGGTATGCAAAAAAAAAAATAATAAAAAAAAAAAAAAAAAAAAAAAGCAGAAAGAACAAATCTTTTCTCCGGGTCAAAATCAAGGCATGGCCGACGGTCCCCGTGAAAGGAGAACTTGGTGTCGATTCTGAGCATGGTATTAATATCCATTATAATAGTTTGTGCTATTCAACGGTTGATCCAAGGCGATACCGATATTGTGGAATCTGTAACTGCCATTGCGGGTGCCCTGGAAAACGTGGGCGGGTCGCAGTTCGAATATGAAGCGACAAGGCTGAACGGCAGCGACTCAAATAGCGACGCACACAAGGAGGGTTTGCGGCTGGTGCTCAAAGGCGGCAAGCATCCTCTGGATGCGCCTGTGAAAGAGCGCCGTGAACAAAAGGCCATTGTGGAATTTCTATGCGATGACAAGGAAGGCACCGAGGGAGAGTGGGAGGACTCGGAGGACAAATACTCGGTGGATGGTGAGAAGCTTCGTCGACGAGGGAATGACAAGAAGAAAGATGTGAAAACGAGCAATGACGACAACAAGGACGACAACAAGGACGACAACAAGGACAAGTCTTTTCCAGAGCACCAGTTGAAGAAGGAAAACGCTGCGTTGATTTGGGAAGGCTACGGGCGTGAACAAGACGCCGATGTGTTGCGGCTGACATGGCACACCAAGTATGCCTGTGAGAAACGAGATGGAAACAACGACGATGATGATGGCAAAAAGGGCAATGATGGTGATGCAAGCACCCACTGGGGCTTCTTCACCTGGTTTGTCGTCATGTAAGTTCATCCGACCTGGGAGTGTGCTGGGGTCTATATGCCGAGGCCCATATTGTATACATATTCGCAGAAGCCTGTGCTGTGCCTTGTACTGACGGAGACGACAGTGTTTTTCTGGGTATCGCGTCATACCTTATTTTTGGATCTTGGCTCAACTACAACCGGTACGGCGCACGAGGCTGGGACTTGGTACCCCATGGCGACATGATACGCGACATCCCGTACTTGTTCAAGGAATGGACGAGACGTGTACTCAATACGGTTCAGGGTACAGGGAGCCGTGGAGGATACAGCGCAGTCTAGGATGTGGCGTTGACAGATTTGACAGAGGAGCAGCAGCAGAAGCAGCAGCAGAGGTCATGGTAAAACAAAAGACCCCAAGATGGGAGGCTTGTTTTGGCTGCGCTTGTGGCTGTGCTGTGTCTGGCCCCTTTTTTGTGTATGGGGTTGAGCGGCGTTTTGGGTGTATAAAAAAACCAAGGGATTGTCATTTTGCGTTTGTACAAATCATGTCAGGGAGCATTCCAAAGGTTGTTTCGTTCTGTTTTTTTTTCTTGTCCGCGATAAGTCATTCATCGGCTGATGACGAGGCAAGACGGACAAGTCAGATGCGCAGGTTCAGGTGCGCAGGTAGAGAGTATTCTTTTGAATATTCCTTTTGCGGGTAATGAGTAGCCGGAAGTATATGCAATACACGATTAATAAATATTTTAGGAGATTGTTGACCTGCAAAGAGGTAGAGGTAGAGGTAGAGAGGGAGGTAAAGGGGAGAACGTCTGTCATTTCCGTCTTGTTCTTTCCCAGGTCAGATCTGCGTCACCCACAGGCGCCGGTCCCGAAAACCGGAGCTTTATCGATAGCGCGCGTCCGCGAAATAAATTCCACGACGCCCAAGCCATTGAACCCCTCTGGCGGCCACCTCTCCCATCCGTCGAGCGCAAGTCCCCAAGTTGTGTAGCGTGCGTGATTAAAAGAATTGCATTCGAGGCGTTTTTTCCTTTCCTCCTCTCAGTTCTTTTTCTTTCCGTATCTTGTTTTTCCTTTCCTTGGTTTTTCCCCCCACGGACAAGCGGACAGATCGGATCGGGCCCTCGAAGCGAAGGACGGTAAGACGGACGAAAGGAAAGAAATCAGACGACGAAATATACTATGGCGACGAAATGGCCTCTTCGTCGGGCATCTCTTGCGCTTGGCAGGTCATGGGCCCTGGTGTGTGCGTCTCCCCGTCGGGGATTTGCGTCGGCTGCGTCGGGGTCTTCGCTCGCGGAGGGGGTGAAGAAGAGTATTGCTGTAAGATGAGAATGGCTTGTTTTTGTGTTTATTGTGGTCTTGATTTTGTTTTTTTGTTTTTTTGTTTTTTTTTTTTTTTTTGTTTTTTTTTTTTTTTTTGTTTTTTTTGCTTTTTTTAAATTAAAAAAAATCTATGTTTTTATTATTTCCAAAAGGAATAAGAGGAAAAGAGGAAAAAGAAAAAGGAAGAAGGAAGAAGGAAGGAAAAAAAGAACGGAGAGAAAATTAAAAACGAGAAAACAACAGAGACATAGAATAGCATTATAAAGAAACCAAACTAATCCCTTCTACAGAGAGATGCCGCCCTCCCAAACCCCGACCCAGGCCCCGATTCCGCCTCAGCGGCCATGGTCAACGAACACGCTCCGTACATGGTGGCCACGTATGCGAGGCCGCCGCCCGTGTTTGTGCAGGGCGAGGGTTCGTGGCTGTGGGATGTGGAAAACCGAAAGTATCTCGATTTTACGGCTGGGATTGCAGTGACGAGCTTGGGGCATGGGGATGCTGAGTTCACGAGGTTGCTTGCGCAGCAGGTGCGTTTTCATTTTGTCCTTTTCTGTCTTTTTTTTCTTCTTCTTCTTGTTTATGGGTGTGGGTGTGAGTGAGAGTGTGTGTGTGTGAGAGAGAGAGAGAGAAACAACTAATTCCAAGCACATGTAGGCCAAAACGCTCATTCACGCCTCCAACCTATACTACAATCCCTGGACGGGGGCTCTCTCCAAGCTGCTCGTGGAAAAGACGCGCGCGTCGGGGGGCATGCACGACGCGTCGGCCGTCTTCATCTGCAACTCGGGCTCCGAGGCCAACGAGGCAGCCATCAAGTTTGCGCGCAAGACGGGCAAAGTGCTGGACCCGTCGGGCAACAAGGTGGAGATTGTGTCCTTCAACAACGCCTTCCACGGGCGCACCATGGGGAGCCTGTCGGCGACGCACAACGCCAAGTACCAGACGCCGTTTGCGCCCATGGTGCCCGGGTTCCGGGAGGGGGTGTACAACGACGTGGGTTCCATCGCGGAGCTGGTCACCCCCGAGACGTGCGGGGTGATTGTCGAGCCAATCCAGGGGGAAGGGGGCGTGATCCCCGCGAGCGACGAGTTCCTGGTGGCGCTGGCGAAGCGGTGCCGCGAGGTGGGCAGCGTCCTCATCTACGACGAGATCCAGTGCGGCCTGGGCAGGACGGGCGCGCTGTGGGCGCACGCGACGCTGCCGCGCGAGGCGCACCCGGACGTGGTGACCTGCGCCAAGGCGCTGGGCAATGGCTTCCCCGTCGGGGCCGTCATCGTGAACGACGTCGTGGGCGGCAAGATCAAGGTGGGCGACCACGGAACCACCTTTGGCGGCAACCCGCTCGCGTGCCGCCTGGCGCATTACCTCGTGTCGCGCCTGTCGGAGCCGCAGCTCCAGCGCGACGTGCTGGCCAAGTCGCGTCTCTTCCAGGACGGCTTCCGCGCCCTGCAGCGCAAGTTCCCCCAGCTGGTCCGGGAGGTTCGCGGCAAGGGCCTCATCCTGGGCCTGCAGCTGAGCGAGGACCCGGCGCCGATTGTCAAGGCCGCGCGGGAGAGGGGCCTGCTGGTCATTACCGCGGGCGTGAACACGCTGCGCTTCGTGCCGAGCTTGCTGGTCACGGAGGAGGAGATTGCCGAGGGTCTGAGAATTCTCGACGAGGCCATGGAGGCGACTCGATAGAACCACTCGATAGAGTGGCTCTGTTTCTGTCTTTTTTTTTGTACGTCTTCCTTCTTTTCTTTTGTCCTTGTTTTTTCTGTTCCAAATTACATACAAGCCATGCTGGCGCAAAGATGAAACAAAGACTGACCGTCGTTAGCCGCTCCTGGTGGCACATGTCCATGGTGATACGATAAGTGGTGTCTATACTTTTATAATATATCATATTCCTCAGCGTGATAGACGCCAATACATAACATCATATAGCTCATATCGTGTTTACACTTCCTGCCTCGGTTTTTTTCAAGCCCCCACAACCCCCAGTCACATATACATGTATTTGCCAGAATCAGCACGCAGCATGAGTCTTTCCCGTCTTGCCCTGCAGGGAATGGCCCTCATTCTGTTGTTTGGAAGGTTAGTTTTATGCAAGGCGGCAAAAAGCAATGATCAAGACGGATGGGCGAAAAAAAAAAAAACGCAAATGGGAAAAGAGGGCTTCGGATATCGAAAACTTGCCTTGTAATGATGGACCTTGTGTTGTTTCGCCTTTGTCCTGGCCGACGAAACCAAATGCGTGCTGATAAATTCCTCCTGCCTCTTGACACTCTCCCTGTCCGTGTCCTCCAGCATCGCCACACACGACTTGATATCCGAGATGAGCACGTCGCAGCGCGCCCGGGAAAAGTCCTCTCGCACCACCACGCGCAGCATCTTCATCTTGTTGGTGTTGGGCGCCATGGTGTAGGCGGGGACGACCCATCCCCGGCATCGCAGCTGGTGAGCGAGGGAGAACTCGTCGTAGTGGCGATCGGGGCGGCCGTCGGGGTCGTCGGGTCCGCAAAAGCGGAAGGCCACGAGGGGAAGGCCCTTACCGCTGGACCTGGACATGATGATGAAGCCGAGGGATTGGAGAGAGGCGGCGAGGTAGTCGGCGGTGCGGGTCAGGTTGCTCATGATGGAGCGGTAGCCCTGCTTGCCGAGGCGGATGAGCTGGTAGTACTGGCCGATGACCTGGGAGGCGCCCTTGGAGAAGTTGAGGGTAAAGGAGGACTGCTGCGCGCCGAGATAATCAATGTTGAAGACGAGGTCCTGGGGCAGATACTCGGGGGCGCGCCAGAGAGCCCACCCCACGCCCGGGTAGACGAGGCCGTACTTGTGGCCCGAGACGTTGATGGAGACGACTTTTTCGCAGCGGAAGTCCCATTCCAGGTCGGGCACGACAAAGGGGGCGACGAAACCGCCGCTGGCGGCGTCGACGTGGATGGGCACATCCATGTTCCTCTCCAGCAGCAGGTCGTTGACGGCCTTGACGTCCTCGTAGTCCCCCGTGTAGGTGGTGCCGAGGATGAGCACGCAGCCAATCGTGTTCTCGTCGCACTGGCTCACCATTTCCTCGGGGTCAATGACGAAGCGCGTGGGCGTGCAGTTGATGAACTTTTCCTCAATCTCAAAGTACCGCGTCGCCTTCTCCCAGCACACCTGCACGGCCGACGACATGATGAGGTTGGGCCGCTCGGTGCTCTTGCCGTCGGCCTGGCGGCGCATCTTCCAGCGACGCTTCATGGCCAGCACGGCGAGCATGATGGCCTCGGAAGAGCCGACGGACGAGGTGCCCACGGCGCTGCCGGGCGGTGCGTGGAAGAGGTCGCCAATCATGTTGACGCAGCGGTTCTGGATATCGGCGGTTTGGGGGTACTCTTCGTAGTCGATGAAGTTTTTGGACAGCGAGTCGGTCATGAGCTGTTCTGCCTCTTCTTCCTATGTATTGTAGAGGAGAAATCATTGTTAAATTCGACATGATGTAAATGGGGGAAGAGGAAGAGGACAAACCATGTATGTCGTCACAAAAGAAGCCAAGCTACATGCCATTGTCCCTTCTGTTAGTCAATTCTCTCTCTCTCTGTCTCTCTCGTCACACACACACGCACGCACACACACACACAAAAGAGCACCTACTTAAGCTTAGGATTATTATCCAGACTCAAATCATCCTTAATCATACGATACGCCACCTCGCGCGGCATGGTCCCCTCCGGCATCGCCAGCCGCGGCAGCTCCTGCTCGGCAAAGCGTGATCCATACACGCTGGTGGTGAACTGGTCGGCGTCGTGAGAGAGCTTGAGAAGATCGTTGGCCTTGTCGGCCAGCTGGGTCATTGCGTCGGCTGTGCTCTGTGGTTCGACCTCGGCTTTAGCCTTGGTATTGGCATTGGTATTGGCGTCGGCATCGTGGCGGTGGCCGTGGCCGTGGATGGCGCTGAGATGGACCATTGCGGGAGGTGAGCACTGAACAGAATGGGAATCAGGAGGAGGAGAGGGTGCCAGGAGAGGTGGTTAGCAGGACGAGGTTGGATAATGGGGGCCGGCGGAGGAAATAGGGGGAGATGTGTACGCGGAAGGTTTCTTCCGGTTTCATTCTGTATCTCGTGGATGCAATCGATTCACGCCACTTTTGTCGGTGACGTACCCGGTCGACCGGCGGACCGGCAGCACATGGCAGGCTGTGCGGGAGTGACGGCAGTGGCAGTGGCAGCGGCAGCGGCAGCGGCAGCAGTGACAGCACATCCATGATTGCCCGGATGTCACGGCAGCCACCGGGTATGGTCAGTGCTACCCCGCCTACCTGGTAGTTCTGGACTCCTAGGAGGAGCTGGATGCGGATGGCAGATGCACTAACTTTCGCCCTAATCATAGTCCATGACTCCATGTCATTCTGTTCGTACTAGGTACCTACCTAGTAGGTACCTGCTTAGGAACCTTGAAGTTGGGTGCACCATGTATACACTCAAGTACCATCATATGCATACACATGAATGCAGCATCGGTAACCCGTCGTACATGAAAACACATTGTACATACATGCATACCTAAATACTTGGGTACCCGGGTAGGTACCTAGTAGGTGGTAGGTAGTACATATATCCTACTTCTACCTCAATTATCCTCCCTCTTCCCCGTCAACCCCCTCGCCAGTCCCTCCATTCTCCTCCCCAGCAAGTCATCCGTGCTCTTCAGCTTGACCAGACTCTTATTCTTGCTCAGCACTCTCTTCTTGTTCTTCTGCGTGCCGTTGACCTTGCCGTGCGTGGACGATTCCGTATTTTCTGCTGCTGCCGCTGCTGCCGCTGCTGCTCCCGCGTTCGCCCCTCCCTCTAGGGGTACGGTCAAATTGCGGCCTCTGCTCAGTTTGGTCATGCATATCTCCAGAGGCTTGTCCTCCTCCCCGCTCGACTCTCCCAGGTGATGATGATGGTGCTGCTGCTGCTGCTGCTGCTGCTGCTGCGGCCGTTTTTGCTGCGGATAGTGCTTGGGCGTCTTGTCCATGGCGGACAATGAGGAAAACGCCGCGGGCCGCTGATTCTTGGTGCGCGCGTGCTCTGCGTCCAAAAAGAGCTGCTCGAACCAGAGCACGCAGCGGTCAAAGTGCTTCCAGGCCGGCGGGTATATGCCCGGGAACTGCATGAAGCCATGAGACACGCCCGGGATGAGCACCACCTCGGCCGCCTCCGTGTCGTCAAACGCGTGCTTCTGCTCCCGCGCCACCCGCTCCTTGGCTCTCCGCAGACGGCCCGCAAAGATGACGGTGTCGTCGACGAGCGGGTCCCGCTCCCCCGTCATGAAGTACGTCTTGGGGAACCTGGCCAGCAGGCACTCGGGCGCGAGGACGGGACTGAGCAGGTAGTCCTGCGAGAAGTCGGGCCGGTTGTGCGGTCCAATGTAGAGGATGATCATGGCGCGCATCATTTCGGGCGTCAGGACGCGGTCGTTGAAGTAGGAGATCATGGACGAGGTCGCCAGCCGCGTCTGCAAGGGCTGTGAGTGGTGGGACATGCTGTCTGATTTTTTCTTCGGGTCCTCCTTGTCCTGGCTTTGCGACAGGCTGAGAGGACCTGTGTGCGAGAATTGGGGTTGGGAGGCATGAGGACTCCCGCTCCTCCTCGGCAGCGGCAGCTCGGATGGAGGTGAATGCGGAAGCGGAGGCGGAGGCGTAGATGATGTGGGTGGAGGTGCAGATGTAGATGTAGATGTAGGCCGGGAGGAGGAGGAGGCGGAGGATTCGGCCTCGAGCTGTGCTTCATCCTCTTCCTCAGAATGATGTGGCGTGCCGACCAGCTGGTTGTATTGCATGCTCTTCCGACGCGCAATCTTCTTGTTCGTCTTGCGCATCTTGCGGTCCCGGATCAGGGACATTTGCTCGTCCGTCATCCAGTTTCCAATGTTCATGTCCAGCGCCGGGTAGAAGCACACGAGCCCCTCGGGTACGGGAAGCGAGCCTCGTCTGGCAAATCGTGTAAAGTCGCCATCACTTGTCTCGAGAATCATGAGCGTCGCAGCCACGGCGAGATTGCCCCCGGCGCTGTCCCCGGTTACGACGATCCTCGGCACGTCATGGCCAGACAGGCCTATGCATCGACCCTTGCTGTTGATGATGGCATCGTACACGTCGAATATTTCATTGACAGCATACGGGTAGGGGAACTCAGGCGCCTTCTTGTAGTCCAAGCTGAGGATGGGCAGGCCCGACTTGGACGCCCAGGCCAGGAGCTTGTCGTCGTTGCACCGGGGATCCATGGCAACGAAGCCGCCGCCGGGAATGTCCAGCACCAGTCGGCTATGGTGTACCAGGTCGGCCAGTGGTCCGTCAAAGTAGAGCCAGCCGGTCACGGGCTCCTTGTAGTCGCTGTGCGATGGTCGCGGGATTCGTATCTGTCTGGGGGGCCATCTCATGAACCGAGGTCTCATGAGGCGCTGCAAGACGCCGAGATAGGGCGTCGTGCCTTTGTTCCAAGCAACCCGCAGATGCTCGACTGTCATCATGCCGCGAACTTTACGGACCTTCTCATCGGCCCTCTCCGCCGCCACCAGGTAGAAGAGCGAGAACAGGACGCTGGCGAGGTCCCGCAGCCATTTGATTTTGATGTTCATTGCGGTCCAGAAGCCAGCATCCAGGGCCGTGAGCACCCATGTCGCGCGGAAAAAGGTCGTGTCGTACATGTTGGCCATGGGCTCGGGACTCGCCAGACCGACCAGGGCGCTGAAGTTTCGGGCAGCATAGAGGTAGATGAGAGTCAAGGTGGATATTTGCCATGCTGTGAGACGTCGTGTGAAGAATTTGGAAAGGGACTGCGCTCCCGGTGGACCATGTTTATTGCCTCTGTGGAAAGGGGGGAGAGGAGTGGAAGGCAGGAGATGGTATTAGTCTTTATTTTGTTCTTCTTTTTGTTTTATTATTGTTGTTTCCCTTTCTTTTCTTCTCTTTTCTTCTTTACTTTTTTTTTCACAAGTAGAACTGTGCCCATATATCATGGCTGTGGAATGTCGGAAAATTACCTATAAAGATACACAGACCAGAACGAGATGACGGCAAGAACCTGTATCCGCCTCGATTTAGTCGAGGGACGTCCCAGAACGTGGTCCAGCATTTTCGATGAAGTTTTGTTCCTCCAGTATGGCGGGAGGAGTAGGGACAAGGGGACAAGTTGTCTGTCTGCAAGGGGATTTCCCACGTGAAAGAGTCGAGGACTCGGGAACTCGGGAACTCAGAACCGAGGACGACAAAGAAAGTGGCACATCAAGCAGCAGTACCCGGGCTCATGGTGATATAAAAAAAATTTAAAAAAAAAAAAGGCGATGCCTGCTCCCCAGATTGGTGTTTGTAATGACGCAGAAAAGAAAAAGAAAAAGAAAAAGAAAAAGAAAAAGAAAAAGGTCGGCTGCGAGGTGGACAGAGGGCAAGGAGATGGAATGGGATCACGTCAAAAGATCAAAAGATCAAAAGAGTTTGGACTGGTGCCGGGTCGGTTTTTTAGATGATGCACAGATCGCGAAGACGACGGGACCAGTTCGTGGGCCGTGGCAGCACCAGCGTTTCGTCTGTTCTGCGCGGCTGGGGGGCCATGTCATGTCATGCCGTGGAGAAGTGGAAAAGTGGAAGCTCGTGACAAGTCGTGACAAGTCGTGACAAGTCGTGACAAACAAAACCCCCCTTCGTCCCTTCGTCCCCGTGCCGGCTCTGCTCCTTGCCTTTTACGTCCAAAGTCAGTGCTGAGGAATCCTGGAGTCTCGACGCGGCGCCGACAATTGCGGATGGGGCGGCTGACGTAGTGCTGTGTTGGTCGAAGGGGGGGACTGAAGACGGCCATTCAGGGCCCTTGGCGAGTCAGACAACGCAGGCAGACACTTTGTCAGCTCAAGAGCCTCGACTTTGGCATGTGAAAGCCAGCTGAGAAGCGTGGCCTACCCTATACCATCCGCATCCGTTGCGTGGCCTTTGTTGCCGCGGGTGACGGATGATGTACCCATGTCCTCTGCTGACCATCGAGCCTCGCACCCTGGAACTGGTTGCGATGCGGATGCGATGGATAGAGTCGTGCTGTGGACGATCTCTCTCTCTCTCTCTCTCTCTTTCTTTCAGTGTTTTTTTTTTTTGTCGTTGTTGTCGTCGCCAGAATTCAGCACCATGTGGGCCCGTGGCTGACGTTGCACCACCCACAGTGCCGCTCTTGGACTCTTGGCTTTTGTTGATCGACGCGCTTCTCCACTACCTGCGTCTTGCTGAATCTGATACGAAAAAAAAAATACCCATCACGCCCGTTGCTCACCTTCGCACCCATCGATACCCGTCTTTGGTCTTTGGTCTAACTCCACATGTCCTACACGCCTGTGTCTCATTCTTATTAGAGCATGTCACTGGCACAGCAAGCAGAATCGGGAATGCCCTCGGCTTCGGCCCGCCCGCCGGTCCCGCCAGTTCGCGACGATGTTTTGCCTCTGGCGGCTGCAGGAGCAGCAGCAGCGTCAAGCAACAACAACAACAACAACAACAACAACCCCAGCATGGCCATTCGTTCCCTCCATCCCAATCCCACTCTCAACATGGAGGCCGTGCGAGACGCCGCCTCAGAGTCGAGCGATGAAGGCGTGCGCATGAGTCCCGCCGCCGCCCGACGCTTCGCTCGTCGAACCTTTCGGAGAACGACAGCTACGCCAGACCTCGTTACCAGCCTCGTCAGGCCGCCGTCCCCAGAGGCTTACTACATCGCCCCCGATGCTCACGGCCGCCTTCGACACACCATCGCGACACAGCCCACCTCTCTCCTGTCACGGTCCTATGGTCGCTGGCCTTCCTCGGCGGCGGCGGCGGCGGCGCCCGATCGCCGAACAGGACCGCTGCTGCCGCCTCACCAGTCCTCCCTCGACATACCCAAGCGATATGGCGGCGAATGCGTCTTCGACATGTATTCGCTGACCTATGTTTCCGAGCCAGATGCCAATCTCCTCTGTCCCATCTGCCACGACCCCCTCGTCGACCCCGTCACCACTCCCTGCGACCACACCTTCTGCTACAGATGTCTGCGGCGCAGCATAGCCTCCAGTCCGTCTGGGACCGCCTGTCCCATTGATCGCGAGCTCTTGCTTTGGGTCGACTGCTTCAGTGCCGCCAGGCTCGTTCGCACCCAGCTCAACTCTCTGACTGTGAAATGCCCCAACCAAGCCCGAGGTTGTGAGGTGCAAGTACGCCGCGAAATCGTCGAGCGGCACGCCACCGTCGAGTGCCGATTCAAAGACTTTACATGTCCCGGCCCAGGCTGTGACAAGAAACTGCGAACGAAGCCCAGAGATGACGACTGCCACCATAAACAGGTCCGCTGTGTCTTGTGTGACGACAAGATTGAGCAGGCTGACGGGCAAGCTCACCTGCTGCATTGTTCTCAGTCCAAGACCCGCTGCGAGGCGTGCTGGCAGCTGGTGTGTCGGGCACAGCTGGACCGGCATCATCAATCCGAGTGCGACGGCGTCGAAGTGGATTGTCCCTACAAAGACGTCGGCTGTCCCGTGAGAATGATGCGAGGAGAGATGGGCGCCCATTCCTTCTCGTGTGCCTTCCACCCAGACACCCCGTCCGGAGTCGTCATACGAAACCAGCGCGAGATCATCCAGACGTACACGGAACTCGGAAGCAAGATGCGCGCCATACAGCTCTGTCAGGAGGAAACCGTCAAGCGCATCGACGACATGCTTGCGAACCAACAAAAAGTAGAAGCACACGGCGCTCGCCATGGCAACAACGACTTGTCCTCCTCCTCCTTCCCCTCCTCCTCCTCCTCCTCGTCTGCTCGCGCTCCCGCTCGCGCTCCCGCCTCTGCCTCCGTCCCTGCCTCTGTTTCTGCCTCCGCCCCGGCCCCGACCCTCGCCTCCGTCTTCACTGACAACCGCACCATGCAAGACTTGGACGCGGGCTTCGAAGAAGTCCACCAGAACCTGACACATTTGGAGGCCAGGCAGAGCATGTGGACATTGAACCAGGTCATGCCCATTCGGGAGGAAGTCACAGAGCTACGGAACAACATCAACATGATTCGCATGCACGTCAACTGGCTGCTGAACCGGAGTCGCGAGGAAGGGCGCATCAGAGCGGCCAACACGACTACGACTGGTCCTGCGACGGGGGTTCGTCGTGACAGCTCATCGACCGATGGTCCTCCCATGCCGTCGGAGAGGAGGTCGTCGAGCACAGAAATGGATGTATCTCGACTGTGAAAGCACCGCAGTCAACGGCGTCCAAGGGTCGCTGAGATATTTGTTCATTACTTTTTTTTTTTTTTTTTTTTTTTCTTTCTTTCTTTTTT
>SRPW01000411.1:0-22437 GCA_018360225.1 Claviceps pusilla | reverse complement strand
AAAAAAAAAAAAAAAAACACAGAGAAAATCAAAACAAAACAAAAACAATTGACTGGTCTTGTCTTCTTCCCGTGTATAAGAGCACTTTTGACATTGACTTTTGGCTTCGTCCTAGGTGTCGTCGCATGAGAAGTAAATGTATCCACGAGAAGGGGAAATCGCCGTGCAAGTCATGTTTTGAAGCCGGCATACCTGCCGAGGAATGGTAAATCGAATCAACCTCCCTTTCGCTCCATCTCCCGCGGCCCCCCTTCTTCGCCGTTTTTTGTCTAACTGCAACATCAAATTTCATATAATAGCATCTTTCCCGCAAGAGGACAACCAGATTTGGATCGGGAGTATAGGCATCCTCGCACAAGATCAGACAAGTCCAACAGAGGCGTCGCCGGAACCGCGGTCAAGTCTCGCCGTTCCATCACCGGAAGTTTATCAGCCTCTCCTCGACGTTGTGCCAATAATTGGGACCCACTGCCCCCCACGGGGGATGTCATCGACGCGGTGAGACTTCTCAGTCAGCAGTATTTCCAACTTGGTTTTATACCCAAAGAGCAGTATCTAGACCGCCTGGCCAAAGACCTGCGATCCACAAGTCTCTTCTTATTGATGAGCATCCTCAGCATTTCGGCGCGACTAAGTCCTGCTCTCAAGCTTCGCTACGGAAATGGCGTCAAGGCAGCCGAGTATTTTACGGAGAGAGCTTCATCTATTGCGAATGAGGAAGTCTATCAGTTGCCCACACTAGAGCGATGCCAAGCTTTCTTTTTGCTAAGCATCGCCCAGCAGAGCAGTGGAGATCGCAATAAGAGCTATGTGAGTGACAAGTGCTGCCGTGTCCAGTGTCCACGCGCAAGTCCCAGGGGGTGATACGACGCTGACGTCCCTCTCGGTAAAGATGAATATGGGCATTGCCATACGCATGGCTATCCTCATGCGACTTCATTGTGAGGAAACATACCACATTTCGAACCCAACTCCCGAACTCGTCATTCGTGCTGAATCAGCTCGACGGACAATGGTAAGGCAAAAAAATAAAAAGGAAAGAAAAGAAAAGGAAGGAACGAAAGAAGAGGAGGAGAAGAAGAGAAAGAAAAGAAAGCACTCTTGTTTGACTGTATCTCTCCTGACTAAATCGAATCTTGTTGCACTAGTGGATGTTACACAGCCACGACAATCTGCATTCCGGCCCTACATCGCCCGTCTCCCTATCTGCTAGCGACATTACGACTCTTCTACCTGGCGACGAAGATGATTTTATTCATGGCCGAGAACCACGGTCGCGGGCTGCCCTGGATGGCACACCACCAGCCATTGAGAATCCCAAGCTGCTTCGAGATCCTGGCCGGTCTCTGTTCGCAACTCTCATGCAAGTCCACGGCTGGTGGGGTTTGGTTGGACGTCGCGCCGTCCGGTACAGCAAGAGTGCGCGGCCTTGGGATCCAGCAAGCGAATTCTCTCAAACGGCCAGGAAACTGCGGGAATGGGAGCAAGATCTACCCCATGAGCACGTCTGGAGCACTTTTCTTCTGAAGGGGTACAAGGCTGAAAGGCAGGAGTTGGCCTATCTCTCTGTGACGATGATGACACGCATGTCAAATATTGTGCTTCGGAGACCGTATCTGATTGAGTAGGTTCTCTCTCTCTCTCTCTCTCTCTTTCTCTGTTTGTCTTTGAGTCATTCCGCTCTCTCCCTCTTCACATCTCCCTCCTGTTCAACGCGAGGACTAAGCAGGAGCCATCTTTTCCAGCATAATAAACCCGGACGGAAATGACACCACAAAACAAATCTTTTTCCAGTCCATGTCTGATGAAATCTTCGCCAATGTGCGCTACTTGTATGAGCAAATTGACGCACAATTCACCAATCGATCACCAGATGAAAGCGTCGGCGCTCAAATGGCCGCCTTTTGCGTTTACAGCTGCGGCTTATTCTCGACCTATCTCTGCAGATATCCAAACAGTAGGTCCCTGAACCCCCCTTCCTCCCTTTTTGATCTTGGTCTGTTGCATGCACACCAGATTCTGATTCATGTTATTCTATCAGTCTGCAATGACAAAGCCCTTGTCCGCGACGGCCCGGTGATGCTTCAGCGAAGTATTGGGATACTCAAAGACTGTCATCAAGTCTGGCCATTCGCTGGCCGCTGGGTCGATGCCCTGGAGAGATTCTCTCTCAGCCCACAATGCGCGATGCTCAACCATGAAGGCAGCATGGATGAGGGCAAAGACGGCGTTTCTCGTGCCATCCGTCATCTACCTCCTTTACTACCCAGCAAACCATCGTGTCGACAACCAGGACCACATCATCGTCCCGTGAGCTTCCCGGAGCCAAACGTACTGCCCAGACCAGTCGGCACACAGCCCGAGCTTCCGCCGGCCTCGTCCATCGAATCACCTCCTCATCACCTTCCTCCTCCCAGCTCCCTCTCCCTCTCAGGCGCAAACATGAAACGCATACACCACCTTCCGTCTCCACCTCCACAGTATCCTCCTCCACCACCTGCATCCTTCTCGCATTACTCAACAAATCACACGTCATTACCGCCTGCTATCTCGCCCTCCTCGCCATATCCTGCTCAGCTGGTACACTCTTCTCCATCGCACATGATGCCAAAGGCTCACAGTGGGTTGACGTCATCACAGCGCACACCTCCTCCTCCTCCTGCTCCGCAAACAGGCCGTCGCAGCGCAGATGGTCTAGGCATGCTTATCGATGCCTTTGACACTCGTCCGCCACCACTTGCACCACATGCTGCACGAGCTTTTCAGCCCCCACTTGCACCAGGAACAGATGGTTTCGAGCTTGAATTACAGTGCTACATTGATGGCCCACCAGCAACGTGGTTGGACATGAAGCAATGCAGGGCAGGAACAGCGTGATTGGGGTTTGAGTGGCCGGTGCAGACAGGAAAATACTCTGAGCACGTGTTGTGTATATTTTTATATATCCTTATATATTTTGACATATCCTTACATATTTACATATTCCTGCATATGTTTACATATTTGTCATATAGGCAGTCGTGAAGAAGAATCTAGCGTTTCAACAGTTGCATACACAGGAAGAGGCGAAATTCTTTCGACCATCCAAAGCCATTGCGGCCAAATTGAGCCAGTCAAAAACGGTCACGTTATTCAAGAAAACAAAACTTACAATAAAGAAACCCAATAGGAGAAAAGGGGAAAAGCTTATTCAAAAAAAAAAAAGCCTATAAGAAGGGGGAACATACAGTGGGACGCGAAATCTATCTGAACAAAGGAAGGTATCACAACTGAATTTAGCCGGCCATCCTAGTATTTAATATAGAAAACAGCTTATAAAAAATTAAATAAAGTAAAGTAAAAAAGCTTATAAAATAAAAGCTAATAAATGAAAAGGAGGGAAAGCTAGAATACAAGGCGTGTTACTTAATTATTTTTATTTTTTATATTTAAATATTTTATGCTAAATCGGCTAAGTTCGTGATACCTTCCTTTGGTCCGATAGATTTCGCGTCCCACTGTAAATGCGTATTGCTTTACTACTATTATTCTATTCAGTACCATTTCTGACGCGTTGATCGGCTACATTCGTGATTTCTTCGGGTGGTCGAAATGATTCCGCCTCCTACTGCATCCCTGGACATGCATGTATTCATGCATTGATTGGTTTTGTCTTTTTACTTTTTTTTTTTTCATCCGCGCTCTATCGACCAGCCCGCTCGCGCCTCTCGTTTGCCAGCCCAGCCAAAGCCAAATCGGTCCCTCTCTATCCCATCGCGGCACCATGTCATGCATGTTGCGGACGGAAACCCGTTTTATTTTCTTTGTTGAAAAGGTATAGATAAAGTAGGATATACCTTTTCCAATTATAGTACTGCTGTAGGTTTGGAAAATCACATTGCTGCGTTACGCACTCCTTTCTTCTTCTTCCTTTTCTTTGATACAGCGGGATTGCATGTTCTGGTTCTTGCTGCTTCGCACAGAGCTTATAAATCAGATGCATACACTCTTGCCTACCACATACCAGCCTCCACTGCTCTCGTCAAGGACACTCGGGCCTAGCCCTGTAGCCTTGGAAGCCTTCCGACGGCCCACACGTAGCGAAACGCCAGGCACAATATTGAATACGCTGCGGGTTCCGCATCGTGCGTTGCCTGCAGGCGTGGACAATCGGACGTGGCGTGGTATATGGGGCGATGCTGTGGCCACGACGTGGGAAACTGCCCAAGTGCCCTACCTAGGTAATGCTGCGTTTTGTAGGATACCTCTTTTGAGAAGGTGCGTGGGGTGTTTTGTCGTGGTTCTGAAACGTGCACATTCAACGTTTGGTAGTTTGTGGGCGGAAGACTGAATCGTTCTTGTGTTTGGAACGGCTGGGGCGGCATTGTGTGGTCTTGACGAGATGTACTACGTGTACTGATTGATTATGTAGACAGAATATGGAGAGGATGGATAATTTATGGCGATCTTTGGATGAGGCGCATACTCTGCGTCAACAGAGTGGGTTGGATATCGTGTAATGTGGCCTTGGACTTGTATCATGTATCAACTGACTGGGTAGACATGCTGTAATGTGGTTTTGGACCTATATTACGTATCACCAGACTCGGTAGATGTCTTGCGATGTGGCCTTGGACATATATTACGTATCAACATATTGACTAGATATCCTGCAATGTGGTTGTCCAGTATAGTATGGTCTCTTGGAACGGTCCCTGGGTATCAGCCATCAAACACGTCGTCATCCTGCACACCCTCCCTGTCGTCAAACTTCATATAATTGTCCGTGTCGGCATCCGGACCAACAACCGCCTGCCATGCCTGTTGGACTGGTTCTAGGACGGAGTCATTCAAGGTAAGATCAGGGGCGAACCGGCCAAAAGTCCCGATATTGTCCTGCACGGCAAAAGAGCCGGCGCCACATGTCTGTTCGTAGTGCAGTCGCCACAAACACTTGGCCGACTGGGAGCTAGATGCTGCAGCGGCGAGGAGCTTAGACAGAGACACGTCCAAGAGAGCGCAAGAGTTCGGACAGGAAAGCGTGCTCAAGTATACAACACCTGTGTTTTGACAACGTCTTCATTAGCGAGGTGCTTCTCACAGCGCGTGGATCCAAGAAAATGAAGTTTGCGTGGGGTTGGTGCATCAGGTTGTCAGAGATAAGCATCGTCATTGTAATTCAGACAATGTAGATAAGTATTCATAAAGGTAGTTCATCCGAACACCAGGACTTTCTCTCGAAAAGGAGCAAAGGAAAGGAAACTGCTGCAATACTAACATTGTCCAATGGGGCACTCTCCGGTATCGCTGGAGTGAACCAAAGCATAAATTGGGTATTGTGACGGAGAGCCATTCTCGTCCACGACAGACCCGGCTGGGAAGGCTACCACGGCAACACATGGTATGGGAGCTCCTTCGACGACGGCCTCAAACATTGCTGGTAGAGGAACGTTGACAATGGCGCTTAGCCTGCTGACCCGAAGCTGAGAATCGTCCGGCGTCTGCCTGTCGCCTGTGATCAGAGTTTTGGACTCGACCGTCACGTCATTCGTGAGTGAGACGTCGACTAGATCTTGACCATCTTTGGAGACAGGTTTCGCCCCTGACACACCAACACCCAGCATATAGATGGCACCACCCACGGCACCAGCGCGGCAGCCTACCTGAGCCACTTCTGACAGGCCACCCCATTTCGGATAGACTGCGGCGAAGCCAGCGCCAAAGACTCCCATGGACCTCAGATGCCGGTTGATAGCAGCCAACCCATGCCCAACCAGAGGCTTCTCTTGCAGAAAAAGGGTCAAGGTAGTCACGTAAGACTGCGAGTCTGCGTCGAGCTTGAATTCACTTTCGAGAAATGTAGCCAGCGGCTCGGATTCTCGCGACTTCCACAAGTCAATGTGCGGCTCGACGTCATACTCAAGGACAAACTTGAGGAATTTCATCAAAGAACGCTTCGCGCGGGTGGGGATGGCTTTGTTGGAGAAGACGTCCTCCCTCGTCGAAGGGATTCGACTAAGCATGGGCTCCGACAGTTCGGAACCCGGCTGGAAGATGAAGAATGAACCGACGGCCTGAAACTCAATCTGCCGAAACGCCTTGGAGGCCACGAGCTGGTTGAGCAGTTCAGACCGAGTGTGTATGAGCTGAGGTGCCAGAGCAATGCTATACGACCGTGATGCCGCGAGGCCATCACCATCACCGTCTTTGGACACCCGCGCGGCAGCGAAAGGCTCGTGACCGTCGACAGCGGCATACTTTTCAGCCCACTCGTCCGCGTCTTGGAGACTCAGCGCAGCTTCAGTGCCGCCATAATAGTCATTGGCGTCCACATGGAGGACATTTTTGCCCGAGCGCGACAGAGCTCTTTGGAGTCATGGTCAGTAAAAAGATAAACAGACCTGATTGTCAGTTGAACTTTGTTTTTGCATTTTTTTTTCCCTTGCACCCGGTCAACATTTGGACCAGTAGCAAAAGCTAGTGGAATCCAATGAGCTTACAGGGCGAGAAGAGACTGCTGGAGCCCTGTGCCGCTGATCACTACATCCCATTTTGTGTCTGAGAGGGATTCCATGGTGAGGAAAAGACGGGGAGAAGTCAGATGCGTCGTGTGAGAGAGGGAAGCAAAGAGAAGCTTTTTTTTATGTGCATCTCGGATGGATAGTTTTTGCAGTCCGGAGGATCACCTCGTTTGGTAAATTAGTGGGGACGGCTCCGTCCCTTTGAGGTCTAGCGTCTATTGTGCGGCAGCCAATGCTCTTTTGCTGAACTTTTTTTATCCCCTCTTTTTGTTTTCCCTTCTCTTCTTCACTTCACCCGCTCCTTTTTTTTCACCCGCGATTGCATTGTGTGCACGACTTGTGTAGGTGGCATTGCGAGTTGTAAATTCTTCATTGTAATTTACGTTGAAAGGAGCGGTAGATTGATTTGTCGGCCGGTATCTACTGCCCTAGAATAAAGTCTGAAAGGGTAGTTCGAATGGTTGACACATGCCTGCTGACTGTTTTCGCCTCCATGGTGCAAATTTTGTCACGCAGGTTTTTCATTTCGCTGCGTAGACTTGCGCCATTTGTTGTGCGGGCATCACTGTTCCTTTGTTTTCTTTATTTTTTTCCCATTTTTTCTTCATGTTTTTTTGTTTTTCCGTAGCCCTGTTTTTTTTTTTTATATTACACGTTATTGCCGGCTATCGCGGTTGTCACGCCTTTCCACCGTTCCGCAGCCCAGTTGAGGAGGCTCTCCGATCTTAGCAATTTTGATGATAGAACGACACCTCCGTGCTTGGACACTGACAAGATCCTAGTGCTTCCTCCCTGGCAATCAACGACAATGGTGATGGTCTCGTCGCAAAGGGATTCCTCCAATCTATCAGGGTCCACGAGGAGCCAAAATTTCCCATCCGAGGGTCGATCAGTTTCTTTGCCTGTAAAAACTACAGCAGTGCACGCCACGGGCATGGATGTGAGATTGAGGGGAACGGGATCCTGTCTCGTGCATATGATCATTTCGCGGTCTGCGTCGTAGCTTGCACGAGGAAGTTTCGTGTCCCGAAGGGCAGCCAGAGTGGCAGCCCAAGCCGCATCGAATGGGTTTCCGTCAAAGGATATGAAGAATATGTCAATGTAGAGAACCCAGTACGCGGCCACGTATGCCTCTCCCCGTTGGCTGCCGGCATCTCCATCGTCCTCATCCATATTATCATCTTGGCCAGGCAGGCGTTCAGATGGTCGGGTATGCCAAATCCTCAAGTCCTCGGGTCGGACGAGGTTGGACGCATGAAGGAGGGAGTATATTCTGGTGCTGAGTGTCTGTGCCAGTGTCGTGGGAGGCCCGCCAGGTAGAAACTGTGGTGCACAGCCAGTGGCCATCTCGATGTTGGGTACCAGAAGATCGTAGTCCTGGAGCTCGGATTCTGAGTTTGAGGCACGGAAATTTGCAATGTCCCGAATCAAGATCGTCTCGCCACGAACACCACAGATGACGGTGGTGTCTCCCATCCGAACCAGAGAACTGCCTTGTGGATGGGAAAGGCTCGACAAGTTCACCGTTATCGGACGGACTTCCTGTGGCGCCCGTCCATTGCTTCGTGCGGGCTGCACGTCATCTCGTGAAGGATTGAGATTGGCGAGTAAATATGGGTGCGGTGAAAGCTTTGCAAAGGTTGCTCGAGACAATCGGGCGTCGGAGGCCATTGTGCCAGGCGTCAACGGGCTGAGCTGTACGTGCTGCTGTTGACCAGGTACGTGGTCTGGTTTGGGTGCTGTGATTGTGACGATGTGATGGCTCGCTCGGACGTGATGAGGAAAAAGTTCACCATTCCAGCATTCCCAGCATTCCACAGTTCGCCGCAGCCTCGCCGACGCCAAGGACACCGCAGCCAGGAGTGGCCAATGGAGAGGACGATGCGGAAGGAGGGCGGGGCACAAGGCTGTCGGTCACTCGATGACTTCCAAGTCCAGCGATGACTTCGGCACCATGAATAATCCGACGGCCTTTGCATGGACTCTTGCAGCTGGCAGCCGGACGTTGCACTCAGTGGTGTGATATACCGTGACGTGTAGTGTGACGTACGGGCACTTAATGCGGCTGCCCTCGTGTTTGTCCAATGACAAATGCCAATGCTGTCCAAAAGGATTCCGCCTGCAGGTTCCACGGATCGAGAAACAAAAATCACAAAGTTTAACGGTAGCTCGAACCGAGCCGGCCGATGACGGCTGGCGATGCATCTTGGATGTCGTGTGCCAGTAGGAGCCTGATCGATGCAACGTCCGCCGCGCCGGCTGCATTCGCCGTGAGGCTACATGTACATTTACATGTACATGTACGCAGTCGTGAGTCGTGAGTCGTGAGTCGTGAGTCGTGAGTCGTCGAGTTGCGGGACGCAGCCAGCGAGAGGAACGGTCCGAAACCCGAAACCACCACATAACATCACAGCAAGGTGTAGGTACCTACGCGCACCACGCCTGCTCCTGGTGACAGCCCGTGACAGGTACTATATCTGGCTACCTAGGTAGGTACCTACCTACTTGACCGACATGTATGATGACACCTAATAGGCAGGTTGCTAGAGCCTACTAGGTACCTTCCATCCTGGAATTTTAGATGTACGCCAGCCCCCCGTTGAACATCACAGCGAATCAGATCCCGTCTCGTAGCGCCTGACTTCTGGCCACCAGCAAGGTGCCTGCGGTGCCTGCCGAATCACAGGGAAGGTGCAATCATCAAGGGTGGCTGCCTACCAACGGGCCCCAACATGTCTGCCACCCCATTTTCCGTCCGCAGAGTCCCGACGTCGCAGTGCCCACGACAAATTCTTGTCTGTTTGTTGCTTTCCTATCTTCACCATTACTCCTTTGCCTTTGCCTTTGCCTTTGCTGCAGGCCCACCGTCCGACCAAGAAAGACGAAGCGCAGGATCGCACAGCAACACGTCTTTATTGGCAAGCTACATTGTACGCAGTGAACTCAAGTACCTGTGTTAGGTGGAAAGGTAGCATGCAACATCCTCGCATTTGACCAATATTCAAGTCATACTTCATGTCGATCGAGAAAGAAACCGCCTCTTTTTCGAACCACGATGCATGTCACCCGTCGCCACTGGTCAGATGAGACTTGATCACTTTTGTCACCTTCGTCGCTCGATCCATCTCCACCTCGATGCGCCAACTCACCCAGTCCCTGTCCACTTGTGTGTGACAAGTCAGTGTTCCCTGCAGCTTGCATCCCATTCCCCAGCCAATCTTGGAACATGACCTGCCGCCGACGCCATCGCTGCCACAGCATCTTTGCCGGTCTCATCACATTCCGATTTCCGAATTCCCTCTGCCGCAGCTCTCCGCGTGGAGCTGCTCTGGGCATGCCTGCCAACCCGCTGCCACCATTCTCCTCGCCTGCTGGCAATCGATGCAGCAAACCGTGTCGGCATGGGATGGGCATATCTTCAATGTTGCATCCATGCGTGTGTGCTCACTGCTCTCTCCACTTTCGACAACTGTGGTTCTTATTGGAGGCCTTGTGGCTTGTCGAAGCAGTGATCCATCATGCTGCTGTTCCCGTGCTTTAGCGTCCTGCCAGCAATGCCGGCAGCGGCAGCCCAGGCCCAGGAGCGGGCCGACATCACCTCGACCGGCAATATAATATATCCTGGCTCCTCGACCGTGTCGTTTCCCTTCAGCGTCTGGTTTCGTTGGACCTACGTTCCGTTCATACTTCTTGTGTGACATTTCCTGTCGTTATCCATCTTCCCATCCGGCTCAGTCCAGAGGATACCGTCGCCAACTGGCAGGCAGATAGCGATTCACGAAACCACCGCCTAGACCCGCCGACGCCACATTTCACATAGCGCCAATACTCAAAGGGCAACGAGGGGGCACAAGCTGCAATACTGCCTTTGATGCCGGAATGATTGCGTCGCAGACCCTGCGCTTCGTCGCCGATTGAGAAGTGATATACGTCCATCATCGTCAAGTCACTCCAAGCTTGAACTTCGAAGAGCTCATCACTCGCTGGTCGAGATGGCTCCCAGTATCCAAGTCTACCCAGTTCGCAAAGCAACTGCCCAGGTCGGCCGATCCTTGTCATGGCATCTCACGAAACGTATCAAAGTTCCCGTCACCGCTACCAGTCCTCCGGGTCTCGTTCAAGCAAACAATGTTGACCCTTGGGTGCAGTCTGGTAAGTATGGATTAGGATGGACATACTTCGCTCTCGGCTTGACGGCCTGTGTTTTACTTGTGCGTATCTGGCACTACTGGCAAGACAAGATCCGCCAGGCCATCTACAAACAGGAGGTAGAGGATCACTACCGGGACCTGTACACCGTCGACGCCGACTACAATGAGTCCATGCAAAGTGGTCAATCCCAGCAAATCTCTTCGGGCGGTCAGAGTCAAGGAAACAAAAGTTTTCGTCCCAAGGCGCATTTTTCGTCTGTAGGATTCGTAAACGATATCTTGGCCTTGTTTCGATGGGTATTCTACCGACCTGTTCCCGATGTTGTATGGAATAAATCGCGTTTTACCTTTTCCTCTTTGGCTGTCCTCGCGTGCGGCTTCGTCACCCTCGTCTTTGTCATATTGTACTGCTTTCTGCAGCAGCCATTGTACTGGGATAGCATTACATTCGGATCGCCGCCTGTTGCTATACGATCGGGTATGCTCGCGGTCGCCATGACGCCTTGGATAGTCGTCACTAGCATGAAAGCCAATATTCTGACCATGATCATCGGCATTGGGCCAGAACGTCTCAATGTCTTTCATCGTTGGTTAGGGTACATTTGTCTTTTCCTCTCGCTGGTGCATATGATTCCGTTCTACGTCCAGCCAGTCTGGGAAGATGGCGGCATGACAGTGTTTAATCAGATGTTCCCCGACGGCAGCGGCATGATTTACGGAACCGGCATTGCGTGCATCATGCCTTTGATGTGGCTCTGCGTGGCATCGTTGCCCTGGATTAGAAGGATTGCCTATGAGGCGTTTGTCATTCTGCACATCCCGGTTGGAATCATCTACGTGGGACTCTTGTTCTGGCACACAAAGAACGCGCTTCTGACCTGGGAGTACCTGTACGCAACCGTTGCCATATGGGCATTCGCGTACTTTCTGAGAATCTTCAATCTCAACTGGGCCAAACCGTGGCGCTCCGCCTTCATGGTGGGCGATGAGGCTGCCGTCACGCTCATGTCCGAAAACGCCATCAAGATCACGATTCCCACTCAGATGCGGTGGAAGCCTGGCCAATACGTCTACCTCCGAATGCCCGGCATCTCGCTGCTCGACAATCATCCCTTTACGATTGCTTCTCTTTGTAGCGAAGACTTCCCTTCGGAATATGGTGACAAGTACCGAGATTGCGTGCTCGTTTTCAAACCCTTCAAGGGATTCACTCGCAAGGTTTTGAATACGGCCATCGCCAAGGGACCCTTTCACACGTATCGAGCATTCCTGGATGGACCCTATGGTGGCATGCGAAGAGATCTGGCCGCTTTTGACACTTGCATTCTCGTGGCAGGAGGAAGTGGCATCACTTCGTTGATGTCACAGCTGCTCAACCTCATCAAGCGAATGCGTGACGGCAAGGCCATTACCCGAAAAGTTGTTGTTGTGTGGGCGTTCAAGAGGTTCGAGGCCATGGATTGGTTTCGCGAAGAGCTGCGCATTTGTCGAGAGTCGGCGCCTCCCGAGAGCGTAACGTGCAAATTCTTCATTACCGGGGCTGTCCGACACCGCCTGGGGACGGACATGACGGCTCCGACCAACGGCCATAACCCCAGAGCTCTCAACCACATGCTACACGACAGGCTTGATGGGTTTGTGGCAGGCATTGCGTCGAAGCGCAACTCGGCGCTCATCCAGGCCATGGCGCAGGGCGATCCAGACCGAGAGCGTGAGCTGCGCGAGGAGAATGAAGATCGCATCACAGCCCTCCCCCAACAAAAATACGTGCAACCCTATTCACATTCTCTGCTTCCTGGCGGTCCTCCCCCATCCATTCGATTCGGACCGAATGGCTTCCCCGAGGACAAGAAGGTGGAAGACGAGGAAGACGTGCCTCCTCAATCGCGGGAGTTTCATTTCCCGCCCCTTCACAAGGAGAATCCCCCACACTTCAACTACGCACCCTCCAATTCCAACAAGCCTGTGTTGGACGACAAGAAGGCCGACCAAGGCAACGATGACTACGTGCGGGCGCCCGAACTCGCGCACCTGCGCAACCATAATGCCCCTTTCGCAGCCACCAAAGAAAGGCCAGTATCTACAATCGGGCCCCCGGTCGGGTTCGACTTTGGATTCCCGTCGACACCGACCGAGTTTCAAAAGAACCTCATGCGATCTGCGTTTCCGATACCTCATGAGATTGACGGCGGATGGAGCATGGAGTACGGCCGACCGGATCTTGGTTACATGCTCAAGGAGTGGGCGACGGGCGGCTCAGACGGCCGAGGCATCCTCGGCAGGAGAACAGCCGTGTTTGTGTGCGGTCCGCCATCGATGCGAGTCGGCGTGGCAAACACTGTGGCGAGACTGCAGGCTGAAATCTGGGGGGACGACGAGCTGGAGGAGATTTTCTTGCACACGGAGAATTATTCGCTATGAAGTTATGACCTGATGACTAATGACCTGACCTGATGAATGAATGAACGAATACACTCATGTATTAATGTTTTTTTGTCTCTTTTCTTTTCCTCCTTTATTTGTTTAATTGTTAGGGTTTTCTTTATGAGTTGGCGTTTAAGAATGGTCATACCCCGACTTGCAAGGCTTTTTTCTTTTTTCTTTTTTCTTTTTTCTTTTTTTCTTTTTTTCTTTCCTTCTTCTTCCTCTTCCTCTTCTTCTTCTTTTTGATTTATTTCCAGCCTAATGCGGGATACTAATTTACTTGATATCATGCGATAGGGTGCGCATGCATTTCTTGACCTTTTTCCATTTTGAAGAATGATGGATGTATGCAGAGAATGTGCGTCTGAATATGTACAAAATATGCCTATGAATATGTACATAACATGCTCATAAATCCATACAAAACATACTTCTCGTACCCACCGCCCATGTCGTTGGCACGAGCCCTCGGACGAAGCCATGAGATATTTAATGGGACGAATGCAGCCTGGCCGTTGGTCGTGGCTGGACTTGAGGCGAGCATTGACGTCATGCTGCACTCTTCACCCATGAAAGGATCCGGTGCGCACCTCTAGATTGTAACAAGTACGGCCACTCTGGACATTCGCATTTTTTTTTTTCATTTCGCATTTTCGCCTTTTTATCATTATATTCTTTCTACTCCATCTGGTTGGAACTCTTACAGCCTTTTATTCGATCTTTTCATCTTTCATTTTTGTTTCATTCATTTCATCATGCAATCGGTTTGCAGACGGAGCAGCTGCGCTCAGTGTACATGATGCGGCTAGATGAGAACCCTGATGGACGGGGAACCTTTATAGGCAATGGGCAGGACACCATGCTCGGGGACTTGTGGTTCGCGGAAAGGCCTTGTCGATGTGCAACTTCTTCGTTTCTTCGTTTCTTCTTCTTCTTCTCCTCTTCTCCTCTGACTTCGTTCTTCCTTATTCGTCGCCCTTTTCTGCCTTACCCGCGGCTCTTTCGGCCATCTCGCCTGGTGGTATATGCATCCTCTTATCCAGAGAGCCCACGAGAATTCATCACCGATCATCGACGTCGTTACTCGCCTTCATTTTGTCCTAATTATCCTTTGATATTCTTCCTCATTTCTGGTCTTTGTTACCTCCTTTCGTTTCTGCCTTTTTTTTTTCCTCTCCCTCTTTCTTTCTTCGTTTTCCTTCTTCCTTCTTCCTCTTCTTCTTATAATGCGCCCCGAACGCGACTTGGACAAAATCGCAAAGGGCTGGACCATCGCCATGGCCTACTCGGCGAAACGCCTGAAAAGCCTGCACGGCTGGCAGGACCATGAGCTGGAGACGGCGGCGCGGCAGGGCAAGCTCGTGTTGGAGACGACTTGCTTGTTCGTGCATGCGTGTGTCAAGCACGGACAGTATCAGTATGTTTTTTTTTTTCTTTGGTTTCTTCCCTCTTTCTGTCTTTCTTTTTCTTCCTTGAGGAAAACGCAGGACTTACAAAGTGATGGCTTACATAGGATGCCGCATGAGTTTTGGAGAGTCCTCCACGTCGAGTATGGGATTGTGGTGTATCCGTCGGCGCTGACGGAGGATATCGATGTGCATGGGTTGGGCGTGGAGGTTAGCTATACGGACGCGTATTGCGGACATGTCGGTGAGTTTATTCCTTTTACACACACACGCACGCCCATGTTGAGACGATTCGGCCATCTTTTGGTGTAGAACGTTTTGGGATAACCCCTACGACCTACTGTACAGACATATGTGTACATTACAGATTAGTACAATTCCTTTGTCCCCAATCGCTAACAATACGATAGTCATGTACGGGAGATGCTGCGGCTCCGATTACCCCCCGTGCCCGATGCAGCTCCTTCAAGAACCACCCCCAGTGTACACGAAATGATATGACAGAATAGACGGAGCAGGAAATGGTTCAGAGAGGGAAATGAAACGAGAACAAAAGGGCACGAGGAATGAATGACCGGGTTGGAGACGCTGGCGCTGGATACCCTTGTGAAGATCGGCTAGAGGCACGGGCGGCGACGGACGTGGTCGGGAGTCTGATGCATAACGCGTATTGAATAAAGAAGGGCGATTGTCTTTAAGGTTTCTTGTCTGTAGGGTGTCATGTTTGGAGAAATGTCCGTCTTATGGCAACAGGCGCCTCACAAGGATAAAAAAGAGGGGAAAAAAGAAACAAAGGAAGAATGGAAAAGAGAGACAGGGAGAGAGAGAGAAAGAGGAAGAGGAAGAGGAAGAGGAAGAGGAAGAGGAAGAGGAAGAGGAAGAGAGAAAATCACCTCACTTTCTCGCCCAACCCCCCATCTCGATTGGCCCTCCAAACACCCTCTTCTCCCTCAAACTCTTCCTTCTTCCACACCTCCACCTTGGCCTTGCACTCCTCGAGCGCCTCCTCGCCTGCCCTCCACGCCGCCTGCCGATGGGCCGCCGAGACGGCAATCAGGATGCTCTCCTCGCCAATGGGCACCGTCCCCAGCCGATGAATCATGGCAATGCCCGTCAGGGCGTGCTTGGCCAGCATGGCCTTGGCAATGCCCAGCATTGTCCGGAGGGCTAGCTGGTTGTATGCTGTGTATTGGAGCTCCTTGACGGGCTTGCCCGCAAAGTTATCTCTTGTGGTGCCTGGGGAGAGAAACGAGGTTGGCATTGTTTAATTTGTTCTTTATTTATTTTTATTTCTTCTTGTTTTTTTTTATAGATGCATCTGCTAGAGGTTACTTCATTTTTACCTGCAAAGAGGACAATCGCGCCGGCAGCTGGACTGCGCACTTTATCCATGGTGGCGTGGGGACTGAGATGGTCTGTTGTCAGGGCCACATGGCAGTTGTTGTCGTGGGAGAGCTGCCAGGCTTCTTGCTGCTGTGAGGCCATTTGATTTGTGGTCTTGCGGGGCAACGTGTGGATTCGTGGTTCGTGACGTTCGTGGGATTCGGGAGGCTCGTGAGATCCGTGAGGCTCGTGAGGTGTGGCAGAGTCAATGAGTATCGTCAAAAGAAATGTGGCCGGGATGAGGACTGGTGAGCATCATATCCATGGGATTTGCATGGGCTGGCCGTCGAGGCAGCGAGGCAGCCTGCCTGGAACAAGGTTGAAGTTGGTTGATTGCCGACGGCTGGTGGTGGTCACTGGTGGGTTGCTTTGCGGGTGACTTGTGGGTCTCCGGATCAATGATGACTAAGGACTATCAGGTGCGTACTACGTAAACACCAGCCTAGCAGACACCTTCCCGTTTTCTCAACACAATATCGAACTTCTGAAGTCTTCACAATACAAAAAAAAAACCAGCAGCCAAGCTTCACGCCATCCCTCATCCACCAACGCAGGACCAATACCACCATGAAACTTCGTTTCTTGTAACAAGACATCAAGCAAATACCCAGCAAAACTCTCAAGTCTACCCAGCAATAGTACTCGCTTTTGCCACGCATTGACGCAAACTCACCACCATGCGCAGTCAATACCGCTCCAGATCCTCTGATCGGGCGGGACCGCACACCGACTACAACATGGGAGCATCCAGAGGCAGAGACAGCCAGGACCAGCACGACGACTATTCTCGATCGCGTCATGGTAAAGACATGATCCGCGCCTTCTTGGGACGCTAGACGAAACAGCCTTTTCCCCCCAAGCCCCTCTCGTTGATTGTCTTGGGGGGAGCTATTTCGTTTTGGACTAGAAAGAAAGTTTTTTTGAGCTAACTTACCTACGGGGCAACGAGACTATTCCAGGTCTCCTCCAAGGCAAAGCTTCTACGACGATTACCCCTCGGAAAACCCTTCAGCCCATCGGTCCCGGCAAGATGCATCTGATGACAGGGACAGACCAGGTCGTTATGACGAGGGGTCGGATGATGGCTACCAAAGGCCGTACCGCAGTCCACCACAATCTCGTCACCGTGATCTTGATCGTGATCGTGATCGTAGCCGCGGTCGTGGTCGCTCCAAAAACGGCGGCTGGGATGACGAGCAGCGGCATCTGTCTTACGACCACATGTACGATGATGGGCATGAGCATGGGCGTAGGCGTGGGCACTCCAATGATAGCAGATCTCGTGGTCGGTACGAGGATTATTCTTCACGTGGTGCCGATTTCGCTCACTCGGACCGTGGCGGGAGATCACGCAGCCCTCGTGGCCGCCGATACAGAAGCCGGTCACGCAGTCGTACGCGCGACGCGGGGAAACCGACGGATACAGTTATTCTCGAGGGTTTACCGTATAGTATCACGACTATGGAGGTGAGAAGCCTTTTTTTGTGTTTGTTTCTGTCTTTTCTTTTCTTCTTTTCCATTTCCGTTTCTTTTTTTTTTTCTTGTCTTTAATCTCTCCTGCTTTTTCTTTCTTTTTCTTTCTTTATCATGTTCTTGTCTTCCGTCTTTTCTCTCTTTGATTTATTTTCCCTTCAGTCTCATACTGGAAATAAGCGTCAAAGTTTTACGCTAATACCAGTGCACAGCTTCGTGAAGGACTACTGGCCAACTCTGTGGCCGCCGAGTTTCCGTCCATCGATGTGAGGATATCATCTTCAAGAGGTGTGTTATAATCAGGCTGCGCGGCTTGGCATGCTGGACTTTGTCTGACGGAATATAAATCTAGGCAAACGACGGGCGTTTGTTCAGTTTGATCGTGTTTCTCAAGCTACGGCTTTCATCAAAGAGCATTTCCCAAAACTTCATCTTGAGCTTCGAGATTCCACTGATGATGCACCAGACGGCAAATTTGAGGCATATGTACATTTCGCTCGCAGCCGAGGAGATGAAGGTGACTCTCGTCCCCCTCGTGCAGCGGATTGGACATGCCCACAAGTACGTCTCTTTGGTCTTTTCATGCCGATGCCGATGTATTTCCCAAGACCAAAAAAAGGATTTACTAACTCTCTCCAAGTGTGATTTTTCGAATTTTGCTTCTCGGGTCAAGTGCAAAGTTTGTGGTGCTGCCCAAGCAGGTAAAGCAAGAACATGGCTTTTTTTTTCCTTCTGGTTTCTACGCTAGCTCTTTTTCAACTAACAAGAGAAAAAAAAAACAACCAGTGGCGCCAAGTTGGGAGCAAAGTCTGACAGGAGCGGCTGACGTGGCTGACGGAGCGGACGCTGTATCTCAGATTCTGGTGGTGCACCCGTTGGCATCCTTTGTCACAGAGGACATGCTTGCCAAGGATTTGAAGCTTTTGGAGAAGACGGAAGAAGCAAAAACTTCAACAAATGGGCCAACCAAGCTCAAGTCGACGGCACCGGGAGCCGATACATCACGCTATGGGGCAAGGCCAAACTCGCTGCATCGCGTCTTCTTGACGCGCGAGGTCAACTCGGGTGAGAGCTTCAAATATGGGTTTGCCGAATTCTGGACTCTGGAGGATGCCGCAGCGGCCGTGACCAAGTTTCGCATGTCGCGGTCGTTTACCGTGGCTGGCTGTGCCGTTACGGTCGCCCCGACTCACATGGGTGTTTTCCTTCCCGAGGATCGAGAAATCACGGCGGCAAACGATCACATGTCGTTTCATCCGCTGTTCAACCCGTCATTGCGGGTGAGGTATCGAGATTTACGCGTGTTTCCAAGTCAACTGACGGTTACGTCGGAACCCCCGACGAAGACTGCGTACCGTAGCAGCCCACTGGACAAATCATCTGCGGAGGACCAGGACACGGAGGCGAAGAAACAGAAGAAACGCAAGGCAGACGGGAGCTTGGCGGCGTCTTCTTCATCCAACAAGAGACCGGTCGTGATGGCAGGGCAAATGGCCGTGTGGCAACGAAAACAGGACGAGCTTCGAGGGGATCAAGGCGACAAGTCCAGCAACGGATCTCCGCCGGAATTCGTACCCAGATCCGATGCCAGCAAAGCGCCCATCAAAATCTCCTTGTCAAGCACCACCAAATTGGGCGCTACGACCTCAGGTGAGTCTCAGCCTATGACGACAGCAATGTCTCGAGGGAAAGAATCAGCACCAACAATAGGAACAGCAGCAGCAGCCGTGGCCGCGGTTTCGTCGGGGGATGCTTCCACTGTTCGTGCCTCGTCCATGACCGACGACAATACGCGTGATGATTCCCGGGGGGGTGACTCCAACACGGACAGCAATGCCAAGGAGGAGACGTTTATGGACAGAGAACGGCTCATGTGCCTTATTTGCATGCGCAAGTACAAATCAACAGACGAGGTCAAGATTCACGAAAAGTCGCGCAATCACAAAACGGCCATGGAGGATGACGAAAAGGTCAAGGCAGCACAGCCCCGCATCGCGGCTCGAGACAAACGACTGCAACGTCAAGCCGGGGAGGAGGGTTCCCAAATGCCACAGTATCGCGACAGAGCCAAGGAGCGGCGGGATATCTACAACCAGCCGGATAGACCCGCGGCGCCACCGTCTGCGTCTTTGTCGTCGTCGTCGTCGCTGTCGTCGTCGAAACCAAAGAGTGAGGGTGCCACAAAACCGACAGACCAGGCTGCCAAGACCGGACCGTCCAAGGGGGCGGGGATGTTGGCCAAGATGGGATGGACGTCTGGTGCAGGGCTCGGAGCGAACGGCGATGGACGCACCGAGGTGATTGCGACGAATGCATACCAGACGGGTGTTGGGCTGGGGGCGGCGGGTGGCAACCTGGGTGACGCGGTGGAATTGGCCGAGAAGAAGACGACAAACAGGTACTCGGACTATCTGACGACGGTACAGGACAAGGCGAGAGAGCGATATAACCAGCTAAACTGAGGGTCGGGTAGGACAAGCCGAGAAAGCGATAATGAGCAGCTAAAACGGAGGGGATGTCGAGCAGGACGGGATGATGACGATTGTATAGTAGAGGACGACGGGCGACGTAGATTGATTTTGCTTTTTTTTTTTTTTTGCTTCTTTGCTTCTTTCTTCTCGTTTTGTATCGATTTAGCTATCAAAGTGGATCAAGTACCTGCAGCCATTGAGTGAGGTCGTCCAAAGTTGGGGCCCGTTGGTAACAAAAGGTGGAGGAGAATGTAGCATAGTTATTGGGTCAATGAGGAGCTATTATCCGGCACCCAAAAAATGGGCAATCTAGTTAGATTAGACAATGATTCCTTGACTCTCTCAGATAAATTACCACGTGCGGCCGCCATCGCATGTCCTGACTCCTGGCCGGGCTGTGTCCATACATGGGTGCCGGATAATAGCTCCCCAAATATAATGTAGCTTCACCCGCCAATTGCGCAGACGGAACAACATGAAATAAGTACCCTTATCTACTTGGGTATCTAAATCTGTTCCTCCGGCCAATTGTACATGGCGCAAGACTATTGAGAACAACTCAACAACATTGGAATCAGACCAAAACAGACCGGACCGAGGCTCAGCCTTGCCGCCGAGCCGTGGCCCCTATCCCCACTTTTATTTAGTGCGGACGAATTTTTGCCGAGGTTGCCCAATACGTGACCCTCTTTGTCGTCACTATTCGTCTTTTTTTTTTTTTTTTTTTCTTTTTTTCTTTTTTTTGGTCCCTGATAATCTTGCGATTGGCTTCTTTGTCACGACGTGCCTTTTTTTGCAATTGCATTCGCGCTTTCGGTCTGTTTTGTGGTGTCTGGGACTGAAGTGCTGCTTGCCTGTCTGTCTGCGACTACTGCAGCCGCCGGTGCTGGTTTTTGTCGCGAGATTGCGCATTTCGGATTCGTGTGTGCTGGGGTGGGCAGTTGGGTTTGTGGTTTGGAGGGGTGAAGGTAGGTTTGTTTTTGGTTCTTGGTTCTTGGTTCTTGGTTCTTGGTTCTTGGTTCTTGGTTCTTGGTTCTTGGTTCTTGGTTTTTGGTTTTTGGTTCTTGGTTTTTTGGTTTTTGGTTTTTGGTTCTTGGTTTTTTGGTTTTTGATTCTTGGTTTTTGGTTTTTGGTTCGTGGTTCTTGGTTCTTGGTTCTTGGTTCTTGGTTTTGGTTCTTGGTTCTTGGCCCTTGGCTCTTGATTCCTGACTCTTGATTCCTCACTCTTGATTCCTCACTCCTGATTCTTCGGTCGTGAGATCATGGTCACAGACTCTGACGCAAAGACAGAAACAACCACACCGACCCAGATAACAAAAAGACAAGACAGACGGCAACCATGTCCCGTGAAGACCGCTCCACGCTCCTCCGACCTCCCCCGCCCGATCCCTCCAAGGCGCCCATCGAAAACGCGCTCGAGGTAACCGAGGTGGGCGTCCTCGGCCAGGACATCTTCACCAACACCCGCAAGGCGTGGACGCCGTCGGGCGCGCGCGGCATCTACGGCGGCACCGTCATCGCGCAGTGCCTCGCGGCGGCGCAGAAGACGGTCGAGGACGACTTCGTGCCGCACTCGTGCCACTGCTACTTCTTGCTGGCCGGGTCGAGCGGCCTGCCGATTCTGATGCACGTGGAGCGCGTGCGGGACGGGCGCTCCTTTGCCACGCGCACCGTGCAGGCGAGGCAGCGGGGACGCTGTATCTTTACCATGACGGTGAGCTTTGTGCGGAGCCGTGACGACGACGGAAGCCACGGAAGCCACGGAAGCAGTGCAGTCCACCATGCCGTTCCGCCGCCGCCCGGCGCACGGACCCCTCCCCCGGCCGACTACGACGACGCCGACGGCCCCGCCTGGGCCCGCGGCGGCCCCTTCCAGCACGTCCCCCTGCCCTTCTTCCCCCGGAGTGCCGACTCCGACTCCGGCTCCGGCTCCGGCTCCGCCGAACCCGAACCCTCCGTACACTCGCCCCAGCCGCCGCACCTCCTCCGCTGCCAGCAATGGATGCGCTGCCGCGGCACCATCTCCCCCGCCGGCGGCCTCCCCGCCCACCTCAACGCCCTCGCCTACATCTCCGACAGCGCCTTCCTCGTCACCGCCGTCCGCGCCCACCGCCTCTGGCGCCTCCCCTTCCCGCCCCAAGAGTACCACGCCCTGCCCGAGCCCCAGAAGCGCCACGTCGAGCACCTCGCCCGGCACGACGACCTCGGCCACTCCCCCGAGGAATGGGCCCTGCGGCCCAGGCTCGGCATGATGGTCAGCCTCGACCACTCCATCTACTTCCACGCGCCGCGCCGCGTCAGGGTCGACGAGTGGATGTTTGCCGACATGGATAGTCCGTGGGCGGGCGATGGGCGGGGGTTCGTGACGCAGAGGATTTTTGCGCGGGATGGGACCTTGTTGGCTACGTGTGTGCAGGAGGTGAGTGATTATATTAGTATATATGTATATATATTTTCTTTTCTTTCTTTTTGTTTTCTTTTTTTTTTTTTTTTTTTTTTTTTTTTTTTTTTTTTTTTTTTTTTTTTTTTTTTTTTTTTTTTTTTTTTTTTTTTTTTTTTTTTTTTTTTTTTTTTTTTTTTTTTTTTTTTTTTTTTTTTTTTTTTTTTTTTTTTTTTTTTTTTTTTTTTT